>JAQIVE010004080.1:0-15253 GCA_034698285.1 Sminthurinus bimaculatus | reverse complement strand
TTCTCTCCTCTCTCTATCGTCTCTCTTCATCTCCATTCTCCCCTCTCTCTCTCTCTCTCTCTCTCTCTCTCTCTCTTCTGCTTCTATCGTCTCGTCTCATCCCATCCCATCCCATTTCATTTTGATTCATTCACCACATGCCATCTCTTCCCCTCCGTCTTTTCTTTAACATCCTCTCTCAATTATTTTTTATTTGCATTTTTATTTTCGCAACCCTTTTTGTCTGTCTCATCAAAAGGCAATAGTCGAGGAATTTACTAGCATCGGATGCTACATAATTGATAATCTCGATGTGTATCCGCATATATATATAGTATAATATAATAAATTGTGGGTAACGTTCATTTTTGTGTAGTAAAAAGTGAAATGTTTGAAGCCTCGCTCCCAACAAAGTGCCTGGCAATTAAATTGTGACCTTTGACCTCTTTACGTGCAACTAAAGTTTCATATTTTAGATAAATCATCTATTAGAGAGTATTATATATGTATAGAAAGGAGCAAGATTGCTTCGTTAACTTAAACTTTTCAAACTTTTGTCCAAATGAATGTCCCTAATCTTCATCCTTTTATATACAGTAAGACAGTAAGCTATATATTTGTAATATGTATTGTACTGTTAGTGTTGTAGTTTTAGTCAGATCTGTGAATGGAACAAAGTCAAAGTTAAGTCAAAGTATTGTGATTGTGAATAGCGGGATGGATAGACAGGACTTGAACATGAGGAAGGCTCTTCTCTTTTTTTTGCACAATATATAATGATAGGAGGAAGTTGAGTAGTTTTTGGTGGTTCATCTTCTCTCTCTCTTTCTTTTCCTTGGTTTTCTTTTCTTTCCCGTCCCTTTGGAGTTCCCTTTTACTTTTTTGTCGAGCCGCATTATCTCTCTCCTTTTTCTCTCTTTATTATATCTTAGTCGACATTCCGTTCTATTCCTCTTTCCAACATTCAACGTCCTCACACATGTGGCGCACAGACATAGTTTGAGAACAAGAAGACGACCCAACTTCATTCCGCCTATTGAAAAAGATAGATATAGATATTCTTTCAGAGAGAGAGAGAGAGAAAATAAAAGTAAAAAGACAAGGAGGACGAAGAAGAAGAGGAACCAAGTTTTTAAAAGACAACGAAAGGGAAAGCAGAGTTGAACGAAACTAAACTCGTACGGTACCCTATTCGAGAGAAAGAAGGAACGAAAGAAAGAACGAGGAGAGGAGAGTCAAGCTGGCTGTAGTTGAGCGAGTGCCTCCTCCATCTGTTCTGCTTTTCTCTCTGTATATACTCTGTACTCTGTACTGTTGTGTGGTAGTAATTGAGATCGATAAAGAACCGGATCAAGTTTCTGTATTTTCTATTTCTCAACTCAACTCGGTGCAATGCAATCCTGTGCAATGTAGTGCAATGCAATGCTGTGTATGCCAGCACACATACAGTTAGACACACTCTCCCACTTTCTCAGTGCTAACCAACAGGGCCTTATATAGAGAGACACACACACATACACACAGAGAAAGAACGAAACACGCACACACTACGAGATGGAGAAAGAGAGCAAAAAGATAACAACTAGACAGTTGGACTCGTTTCGTTTTTTCTCCTTGTGTTGTCTGTGTGCCGCTCTCTCGCTCTCTCCTTGGGCTCCATTCAAGCAGGACGGCAAAGAGAGAAGATACATCGCGAGCAGAAGGGAATGTGTACAAAGCAGGGCAGAGTGGAGCATTATTAGGAGATGGCTGTGTAAGCACAGGGCTGATATGCGGGAAGAGAAAGAATCACAGAGAGAGAATGGGCCTGAGAAGGTCGAATGAGCCCAGGAAACAAATGAAACAGATTGAAACATCAACTGTATACACAAAACTCAAAAGCAACCAGCCAGAATCCAGCCAACTCCAATACAATACAACGCTAACGCCAACCAACCAACTTGCCTCCCCATTGTCTTTGTCTCCTTTTCCATCTTCATCTTGTCCGCTCCTTTGCTCTTGCTCTGACTCTTCCGCTCACTCTCACTCGCAATCTCGCTCTCAGCAAGAATAATAGTGTACGTATACAGTGTACAGTGTGCAAATGAAAGGAAGAGGAATGAGAAAAAAGAGAATGGATAAATTCTAGATACAGTGTATCGACTCTCTCATATAATATAGAGAATTTAACCAGCTCAGCTAAACTCAACCCAACTCAACTCAAAAACTCGAGTCCAGACTTTTAATCCAATCCAAAATCATACATTTCCACGGTCTTCTCCTTTCATTCATTCTTTCTTTCTTTTGTTGTTGATGTTTTTCCGTGGGCTGTTTTTTCGTTTCTATACTGTGCTCACTCTCGATAAATTCCGTTAGTTTTGCACTGTCTTCTTTTTCTTTTTAACACGGACTCTTTCACTCACAATAATTCGATGGGAATGCGATGGAGAATCCGCGATGGTGGATAATGGAGAAGATAGTGGAGATGGGTGAGGGAGATATGTATTGTGTTGGATTATATTGTATTGTGTTGTAGGTAGACCATAGACCATGCCATGAAATACAAAACACGGAATGCCGAGACGGAATACCGAATTCCGAATAGACTAGAATACATACAATAGCAAGACAAGACAGTATAATACATGATGCTTAACTTTTATTTCCCTTTTACCTCTCCTTTCTCCAGTCCCATTTCTTGGGTGTTCCATTGACACTCCCGGCGCTGGCTTTAGGCTCCAGGCTTTGCTTTAGCTGTGGCTTTAGTTTAGATAACCCAAACTACTAGACAGTCAGAGAGAGAGAGAGAGAGAGAGAGAGATAAATAGAGAAAGATATGGTGTCCAAACTGCATGTACTATGTATACAGCTCCAACTCTTTTCTCTTTTTCTAGATACTTGTATCTTTCTTTCTTTCTTTCTTCTCTGGCTTTCACACTCGATAAAACTTTGTTCATGTTCACACGTCTCCTCCTCTATCGCATCAACCATATTACGGGAATCAAACCGGCAGGCGGCGGCGGGCGGCGGCCGAACCAAAATACAAACTATGTACATATGCGCTCACACACACACACACATTCATATTATATATGTATATATGTCTGATGCAATACATAAACGGTGTAAAAATGTTGGTGTGATTCATTTGATCAAAAGGAAAGCCACTGTACAGTAAAAAAAGGTAACAGAACAACACCCAATCGTCATCTCTGTATGTATTATGTATATCGTCATGTCATGTCAAGAGTCGTGTTGGAAAACGCAACAAAATCAAAGCAGAGACAATGCAGTCAACCAGAATGAAAATTGTTGTCGTTGTCGTTGTCATTGGCATTGTCGTTAGCCGTTGTCCTGTCCTCTCCCGATGGTCCAAGACCACGGCTCTGTAACTGTATTACTGTACGGAACTGTAACACAGGCGTTTTTTATGATAATTATTATTCCCGTTTCGATTTTTACTACTCTGTTAGTTGCAGTCCAAGTCTTCTTTTTTTGTAGTACGATAGAACTGAACAGTATACTTACATAGGATAGGATTGGAAATTTATCCCATGGAATTTGACCCGAATAAAGAATCCAGTGTGAATGTGTGAATAAAAAGGGGCAATGCCCAAAATACACATGCAAAGGAAAGAGGGAACGGAATAAATGTGATTTAGTTCTTCTGTTCAAATGTATGTATAGTGTGTGATTGGGTGTGTGTAACATAATAATGTAATATGTAATATAATTTTATAATAGTGTGTAGTGGATTGGATTGGGTTGGATGAAAAGAAAGGAGAGAGGAGACAAGGTGAAGTGACTATGACGGGATCAATGATCCATGAATCAGTGTATATGTGATTTACCTGATGTGGAAGTGAGCGTCAAAGCTGCTGAAGGGTGGATTGGTGAGAGAGGAGGATGAGGTAGTAGTCAGGTCCTCGTCCTTGTACCGGTGTTGATACTGATGCTGATACTGGTACAGGTCGTGATAGCTGTCCTGGTCGTTGTAGTCGTCGTCTCCTCCGGTTTCCTCCACTAAACTGTCCACACTGATCTGATCTGGCTCCTTGCCCAGGCCTTTCACTGAGTCCAACGAGTCCTGTAATAATACAGAATAGAACATAGAAGAGAGAATATAGAGAGCCAGCCAGAGCCAAGCAAACAGCCCATCATCATGAATTCATTCATCTTTATTACTCAATTACTCTACTTTTGTCCAACCAACCATAACATATACAGAAAACACAGAACACCATCTCCACTTTGCTCTTTTCCGCCTTACATTATTATTGTACTCTCTCTCTCTCACTCTCTCTGTGTCTCTCTCTTTCTCCTACTATTTTTTCACTCTCTCAACCGCAGATAGTGTTGGATGCCAAAATAAAAATAATCCTCTAGTTTGCCAACTCTAATCCTCTGACACTTTGCACCACTTGACTCAAATGCACTGCTATTACAAGTACCAATTGGTATCCATACTATTGTTGTTATTATTACTCTATATTATCTACTACCTACAACTATGTTTTCTATATCTATGTATGTATTTCTATCTATGTATTTACTCATAACGTACACATGCAAATGATTGCAGGATCATTAAACATACGTGTAAAGTGTGTATGTATGTATTGTAGATACCATAGGTAGAATATAGATGCACACGATACATACATACGTACATACATAAAGAGAGCTCTTATTTCCATCGACATTTCCATTTTGCTCCTTGGTCCATGCATTGAAAAGCCATGAATAAGTTATTTGAATATTCAGAGGGGAAACTCCTCTTCGTCTCTCTTTCAACGACTCCAGTTAAATCTAATGTTCCTCTTTTACTACTCTCCTTCCTTGTATGTAGTACTTTGATTGTGTCGACAAACAATCTGCAATGCGCTAGGTCGCAAAAAAAACCCTGCTTAACTATGCATGTGTGTATTGTATGTGTATTGTATAGATATGTACATACAATAGAGTCAAAGAAAATCAGCATCAGCCATAACAAGGCAAACAAAAGCGAAACCAAAATGCTCAGAGATATCAGTAATCAGTAATATGTATCTATCTATCTATCTATACCTATAATATACCTTTTATTATAAGCTGTTAGTTTTGTAAGTTGTAAGATTGTGCACGATTAAAATTCAACCCGCAGCTCCTTATCATAAAAGTAAAATAATAAAAGCAACGACTATATAATATACTGTACACTATACAATATTGTAAACTATACATTTACTATAATGGTACAGTTCAGTTCACTTTGTCTATTTTTTCCAAGGATTACGGGTATAATTAACATTATAGTTGTACAACGTACAGAGTCAGTAGTTAATGTGGGCATGTTTAAATTAAAACTGAAGGCAAATAGCCAGGATTTAAACAATTTCGAGTCAAAGGGTTTGGGTTTTAGGCAGGAAATCATTGAAGTAATCGTATGGTCGTTTTAATCATAATATCATCTAATTATGTGATGGTATGTATGTATTATGTACTTGACTCTACAGTCTTCTGCAATTCTTCGGTGTCTTATTGCTTAATGTCGAGAAAACGGAGATCGCGTAATTAAATAAAAGTAATGAAAATAATGGTCATGGAAATGCCGACAGTGATAATAATAATGATGATGAAGGTTCTTACCAAATGAGAGCAAAAGTCTGACAAATCTTCTTCAAAAATTACTTCGAGTGAAAAGCCCCGACGAAGTCGACCTGGACCCATCCCATGTCAACTTGGTTGGGCTGTGATATATAGTATAAATGTATGTATTATGTATAGAAGCACGGGGCAAAGTCTCTCACAGTTTCAGTGTAAAACTGAAATCGAAATGTAAAATGAAAGCGAGAGGAGAAGAGGATGGGAAAAACGGTGGAGGAAATTCTTGTCTCAGTCTCTCAACTCGGCTCTTTGTCTTTGTCTATGACTTTGCCTTTGTCTTTCAACTGTGGCATTCATCCTACTTCTTTTTCTTCTGTTTCTTCTGTTTCTTCTCGGTCGTTCCCCGGGCCTGTCTTGATGAGACAGCTGAAGAAAACTTTGTTTGTTTGCTTGTGCTTTCTTCCTTGATTTCTTGCTAGCTTGTAGCTTGCTTGCTTGTTGGTGGTGTGGGTCAAACGCCCTTCTCCCGTCAACTCCTGTCAACAGCCAGAGCTAGAACAAACGAACAAACAAAGAAGGAATTAACTACACAAGAAAAAACAGAGTTCCAGTTATATTACATTATATTATTATTATTATCATCGTATGCATTATGTATTATATATTATGCATTATACTAACAACTGCAAATCCGAGCAATTAAATCCCAAAGATACCATTAAAATTCGAGCCATAAAACATTATCACGCGGAGTGAAAGGGCAAGGAACAGAAAAGGAATGAGAGAATAAGAGAGTATTAGACAAGAACAGGACAGAACAGACATTGAACACGGAACAATTACATTAAAAGGACTCTGGTCCGTATTTATGTGTGTACATTGTATGTGTTCCTATTAATTAAGCACGTACATTTTCATTCCTTCTTTTTCTGTATTTATAATGTATAGAAGTCCCGCATGCACAACTCGAATTTAAATTTTCTTGTGTCGGATAGTATACAAATTGTACTGTGCAGTGTGCAGTGTGCAGTGTACACGTACAAGCATTTAAATAATCCGAATCGGGTGATTCACAGTATTTTGTGACATGTGAACGTGTTGTTGGACGATTTTGTTCAGGTCAGAGCAAGGAGGATGAGCAAGGATCAATGAGCTTTTGAACTTTTGTGCCTAAACATGTACGATAATTGTGTTGCTTATTGTCATGTCTATTAAATGTCAAAAGCTAAAGGGTAAAAGAAAAACCGGAGAAGGAACTATATGAAGGCTGGACTAAAGTAACAACAATACTACTACTAATAATAATAATATTCATTATTATTATTCTTATATGCCTAAAATGAAAATGTAATGAGCGAGATTTAATGACGAACTGATGGACAGTGAGACAGGTAGTCGGGCGGACGGACGGACGGACGTACAGAGGGACAAGCGAATACTAACCTTGAGAAAAAGTCAGTTCATTCTCCTTTTGACTTTCTTTCTCTGTGTAAAATGTAATGGCAAAAATGGTGAGCATGAGGAGGACGAGGACTGTCGTCTCGAATGGGTATAAAGCACGCAAGGCATTCCTCTCATTAACTTAACGTGACTTTAGGTTAAGTACAGCATTTACTATGCACTATGCTATATTCGAATACTGTGTATATTAAACTACTACTTATTTTTGATGGCTGATGGCAATGCTCTGCCGTCTAAAGACAAAGAAAAATACTATCATTACTATCACTCTCATTATTACTATTATTATTATCTTATTATTTTACTGTATTAAATGTTTCTACGTATAATGTACTTTGTCTCTGTACAGTTTTACCCTTGATCCTTCTCTCTCACTTGCGATTTTGACTTCATTCACTAACTAGATGCTCTAGCCTCCGTCCAAATATCCATCTTGGAGCTAAATTTCATCTTTTCCAGCTTTCGTTAGATATAATTTAGTGTAAGGCGTAAGACGACGCTACACCAGACTTGAATTGAGAATTAAGTTGAGTCTAGTTTTGCTTTTAGTTGAGTTGACGTAAATGAACGGAATTTGGTCGGAGACATACATAACATGTACGTACATCGTACATTCATATTTGTGTTCTTTGGTACTTGGTATGTATATGGTATAATATGCTCATTGCATGAGGAATATGGGATAGAGTGGGAAATGAAATGACAGAGTTGAGTTGACTTGACGTGAGCAGAACCTAACATGACTTAATTGTCCATGTTCAAGGGAGAAACACGTCAAGTAAAGTCAAGTCAAGTGGTTGTGGTAGATAAGTACATAGTACATATTATACGACATAGTGGTTTAGTGAATGAAGGTCTTATTCACCTGACTGTGTCTTCAATAATGCAATAATGGATCACATATCACATGTATCAAGTCACATAAAATAAATGTGGTGGAATTCTTACTTATTCTTATTCAGATCAAGACAGCTCTTAGTTATATCTGTAACCTAGTCAAGTTATCTGTGAGAGTCACATGTGTGCAAGAACTATTCTCCTAATATGAGACAGATAAAGTGTGGCTATGTGTGTGTATAAAGTACATGGATACATTTGTGTAGTCATAAGTCAGTCCGTTATTTATGAGGAGGTAGAGAGAGAGAGAGAGAGAGAGTCAAAGAGAGAGATGGAAACGGAGAGGTGTGCGGTGTGCAGTAGAACGGAGAGAGAACGTCAAGTTTTATCACATTTTTCATAGCAGTTGCACTTTCCTTCATAATCTTTCCGTCCTCAATTCCTTCCATGTATGTACGTGTGTAAGTAAGTAAGTAAGTCTGTAGTCAGAGTCAGAGTTAGCCAAGGAAAGAAGGAACCAACGAAAGAGCGGAGTAAGCAAAAGCAATCATATTGGGTTACGTGGTTTGTCAGAGTTACACACTCATGTCTCGTGTGCTTCACTTTTCAACCACAGCCAATACAAACATGCTTTATTATAGAGAGTCTCCATCCACTTCATACTTGTGTACGTCAAAGAGAGGGAGAGAGAGAAATGGAGAGAGATTAAGTCCTCTCATCTTGTCCTCCGTCCTTTTAACTTGGACTCTAACTTTTTAAACAGTTTTACTTTTTTTCCATTTCTCTCTCTCTCTCTCTCTCCCTTGGCTTTTAGTTTTTCTCTCTCTCCCTCTCTCTCCAAAGTAAATAGGATGTTTTAGCCAATATCTTGGAGCAAATCGAGGACAAGAATTGTAACTTTACTGTGTGTACAATGTGTAACACACGTATGTATCTCTTGTGTGTGTACATATTATACAAACACATAAGTATGGACAAACACATGTTTCAGCCACTTTAGCCTCATAATTCTACCACTTGAAATACCCATTCCATTTCATTCTGTTATGCATGGGTATAATATGTGTGGATGTGTATGTATAAACTGCCTTTATTTTCATTTTCTTTATAATATCCATTATCCATTATGCTCAATGCATTTTGCTTAGCTAGGAATATTTTGTACGCTGTAACTCAAGTATGTACATAGTTAATCCAACTTGATGGAAGTCAAACGTATATGCATTATGCACGTGTGTAAAACTGACGTGTGTAATTAAATCCATGGAAAAAGACGCAAGTAAAAACTTTTCCTTGATCCAACTCTGCGATTTGAGATGAGATAAAATCATAATACACATTCATATTATATGTTTAATGTATATTATAGATTTCTTCATAATATAATATTTATATTATGCATGTACAGAATTTGAATTGGACTCTAGCTATCTCGCTACTACTTTTATGTTTTATGCGACTGATGTGGGCCAGTTTTATAAAATAATAAGTGCTTGATGATCATCATCATCATCATCAAGATTGTTTAATTTTTTAAGCTGTTTACTCCTCATTTGAAGTTATTTTTTTCTGTCCACATAATATATGCCTATGAGGTTGTGTTAATAATAATATACGGCTTTTTAACTCCTCTCAACAAGTCAAGTTGAATTTTGAGTTTGATTTTTTTGAGACAACAATCATATATAGTTGACAATTCAGATATGGTATGATGTTATACATAATACATAATATGTATGTAGTAAGTGTTTACTTATGTATATTGTATATACCATGTGTGATGTATCATGATTATTTTATTTTATGAGCAAATCTCGATCTTAAGTATTATTATGCTATCAAAAATAGCATCAAGCCCATAAAGAACGACAAGAAAGCAAGAATATAATCATAACAAAAATAGCTGCACAATAATAAATAGTGAAATGATAGCGTCGTTTATACATACCTACATACACTCATTTACTTATGAGACTTTAAATTTTAAAGTTATGGTAGAGAGTGGAGAGAAATATGAGTAAAGTACAGTATGTATACTGTATACATATTATATTGTATACCTATCTATGGTATATTCTATGGGAGTTTCTTTGTTGTTATTATTGTTATTATGGCTGCTAACTCTCTGGTCGAACCACCGTCACGGTCTACATCTATACAAAAACAGAAAAACTTGCAAACCCCGTCTCATGTCGAAAAAGAGACCATCATAAACAAACTTGAAAGCTTTTGCCGTACTTATGTCAATAAATGCTACAAAAGTTGGAGGCTACTCAAGACCTCTAACAGTACATATACAATCAAGCAATTTTTTTTCGTGGCGATTAAAATGAAAAAATTGAGAGTCAAGATTTCTGATCAGCTTGCGAGATGACAAAAATAAAAAATAAGTTATCTGTCAATATATAATGATGTGTTGACCTGCTCAATTCGATCTTGGTTTGGGTCGTGGTTTGAAATGAGAAAGGGCTTACAAATATGTACAAGTATACATAAGCACATGGTCATGGAATCTCTACCATCGTCATAATAATAATAATAATAATAAGTCCACAAAGGTAATAATAACTATAAAATCATGTAAAAGTGTGAATCTAGAGGTAAAGCTTCATGCCTCCTTGTTCTTCGTGTTAGGAGTCGACGTTTTGGGTTATTCTCTACATGTTGGTATTGGAAATGAACATTTAGTTGGTTGGTTAAGGTTGGAGAAGATTAATCTCGAAAGGAAGAAAAGGAGAAGAAGAAGAAGAAAACGGCCGACTGTCTGTCGTCCACATTCACACTCTTTCATTTATGTATATTTAGTTTGAGTTGCGCTGAGCCGAGAGCTGAGCTAACAATAAGCTTAGCTGAGCTGAGCTGATTTGACTTGAGATGTCTTAAGTCTTAAGCTGTGTGTAGTAATATAATGATAATATACGTAATTGTATTATAAGATAGATGTGAAATGTGTGGACGTGGACGACTCTGAAGACGAGATACATGTGTATGTATGTACGTATGTATTTATGCACTAGATTATTAAATGTAAATTGTGAGTAAGTTTGAGTTAGAGTTAGTGGATGGGCTTAGGTCAGTGGGAAATTTATTTACTTACTCAAATTCAGTGTCCATCAGAACGGAAATAATTCCGAGAGTCAGGCTAACTATGTTATCTCTAGCTAGGAAACTTTTATGTATCAGTGGTACTTTCGTACTCAACTCACACAGTTGATACATACATACATATTATTTTGTTACATTTTGTGCCGTATTATTTTATTTTGTATAGGTATTATATTATATTATATTATCTATCCTCGACACTGTACGTTATTCATCATACATATAGGTGGAATATGTAGTAGAAGAGACCAAAAAAGAAATGACCATGGGAAAGAAAATTGAATTTTTATCAGCCTGAGAATTTTCTTGTTCTTTCCAAGACATTTTTTCCTTCGTATTCTTCTTCTTCCTCTTCGTCTCCTTCGTCCTCTGCTTATTTTTCAGAGGTTGAAGTTACTCGAGTCTTTCAAAACTCATTCATTGTCATACAATTTCTTTCCCTCTCTTCTTCTTTTCTTCCTCGTTTGTCATTAGATAAAGAGATTTGATATTTCAATTTGTATTTTCGTCCACATAATATACATGCATGCATGCACACACGTTTTGATTTGATTTTTTCCATAAAGATACAAATCTTCTTCTGGTTGTTTATCGTTCGTATCGTATGTATTTAAATTCGTTGTATTTTATATTTGTTTTTCTGTATATATTTACACAGCACTCTTCATTTTTTATGTAGGTATGAAAATGTATGAATTTTTACCCCTGCCATTAGAGTATGCGTGTAGATTTAATACATCCACCTTCTACATACATGTTACGTATTACATAGATTTTGGTTGTGAATTTCGGGAGCCTTTCGGCTGTGACTTTTGCCTTTTTGCTCTTTTGATTTTTCCAATTTGTACTAAAAAGCGGCATAGGTACAGACTATAGACATGAGTAAATACATTCAGTCATTCAAACATGTCTTCATAATATACAGACAGACAGACAGGCAGAGAGTGATACATACAAAAACATACATGGGAGACTTTAGGGATTTCTCTCCCGCGTTTGCTCTCATCCCGTCTAAAAAAACTGTATAATATGTACATTGTACAAGGAAGATGAGATAAAGCCCGAATGAATTTTATTATTAAATCCCTTCGTCCTTCGTCATTTCGTCTTTCGTTGTCTGCTGCCTGCATCCGCGCTTCTTCGGGAAACTTTTATTTTTCATAACAATAATATATTCCTCTTCTTTTTCTACTTCTCCGTCAATCCTCGTCTATAGTTGGTATTCGTGTGTTTCTCCACATGTATTTTATTAGTATCGGCATCGGGAATACAAATTTTTGTGAGGCACATGTCCGTGTCTACCTCATCATTCTAGTACTATAGCATATATACATACTTACTGGAATACATTTATATTTATATATTTTTCGTAATTTTGCTCAACTCATTTCATATTTCTCTGTCGCTACTCTATTATTTTGTTGCCGTCTACAACTGTGTATAGCTGAAGACAGGCAGTTTTTGCGAAATTCAATATTTTTTGCATTAATAACTACATCTATCCGTGTTCTTCTCATGTGAGTTGCAAAAATATGTACGTCTGTACCATGTATGCATCATCATGTCTCCTCTGTCTCTATTATTTTTTGGGGGGGGAGTTGAGATTGAGAAGTTGAAGGGAAACTATTTTTTTCCGAGGAATAAAAAAAAGAAGAATGAGTTGTGCATGAAAGATTTGACAAGTGAGCAAACGTGGTCTCTTCATCATTCATAAAAGTCGCGGACGATATTTGCTAACGTATCCATGTCTAAGTACCTATACTTCTAATATACGTACTTCAAAGGATGAGCATGATGGGACCGTCAGACATGGAAATTTCACAATAGAACCCACGAAATTTTATTATAATACATTTTACATTTTATAATACAAGAAGAAGATGCAATGAAAATGAAGCAAACGAAGTTCTCTGTTTCTGCCCCTCTCTCTCTCTCTTACTGTGTGTGTGTCTCACAAATTCTTGGATAAAATTTGTCTTGAGGGGAAAAGTAACTTGGGAATGTAAGTGAAGCAGTTACAAAGTATAGCTAAAATGTATACTTAAGCTATAGTATACCTTTTTCCCATTAATAATATAATATTATTAACTAGTATTGTAAATATCCTTTTAATCCTTCCAAATTTCTTCAAGTCTCCCTTTGATGTGTGCCCTCCCTCCCCATTTTACCATTTGCCTTGTCTCTCCATTAAGATTTTCGACATTCAACATATTTTACAATTTGTTATGTAGGTATATAATACATAATACACATAAAAATAAAAAGTAAAGGAATAACCCTTCAAAAACTTGCAAATTAAGCGCAATAATAATGCTCGATTAAATTACTACCATGTTATTATTATTATTATTATTACAATCTTCTCCTTAAATTCCCATTAAAAGTTACTTCATCATCACTTCTTACTTTTCTCTCTCTCTCTCTCTCTCTCAATCTCAAGCTCAACCTCAACTACTCTAAAAATATTGTGTGTATGTATATAATATGTACTTAAAAATTACAGAAGGATTATTACTTCAAGAAAAGAGTCTCTCTTTTTACTGGTTTTTATTACCTTTTGCATATGGGTACAATAATATACAATACAAAGATGGTGATGCTGATGATGATGATAATAATAATAATGATAGTAATACATAAGATTTTTATGTGTTATGTATTTCCATTTCGTTTGCTTGCTCTTTCGTACACTTACACAGATATTATGTAGATAGATAGAATAGATAGTTAGACAGATAGATAGATAGATATTTCAATTAGCGAATTAGTCTAGCGTGATGCCTCCTTTCACTTGCTTAGTCGAAAAACGTTTTTTCACTTGTAATTTTCAATCTGAGTGAGTGAATGATATCCCTCGTCATAGGAAAGAAGAATGATGATAAAAATAAAAATAATAGTTTCTTTTTGTTGGCCCTAATAGTCAACGTCGCATTTCTAAGATTTCTACATTATATTTTATATTATTCGCCATGTATTTATGTAGGTATATGTGTGTACTGAGTCAAAGAAAGAGAGAATGTAGAGGGCAAACTCCGTTTGAGTTTAAATTAATGGTAATAGATTATTAACTACTACCATTATTATTACTTTTGTTATTATATATATATAGGAGGAACTTTTGATTTGCTAGACGGAGAAGAAAGGGAATAATAAATAACGCAAAATTGTCTTTTGAACAATTTCCGATAGTTGATGATGACGCGACGGCGATCATAATTTTGCGAGTTATCCATTGGCATTTATGACTATATTCGATTGCCATTTTCATTTCCTTTTCATTTCCATTTCCACCGTCTCCGTCTCGTCTCGGTAAGGATAAAAAATGCAAGAAAAAAACTTAAATGTTGGTAATGGCAAGTTAGAGTGAGAGGGGAGAGAGGGGAAAGACAAGTCAATAGTGAACATAATCAGAATAAATTGAATCGAATTGGTTTGAGGAAATGGACAAGGAAAGGATGACAAAGGTGACGGTGGTTGATTGTAAATGTGAATGTTGTATGTACTTGTATATTCATATAAGGTAGGATATACCTACGATGACAATTGACAATGCTCCTCGACCTGACATTTCAATGCCATTTACGATTTACTACAGCACACATCATATGGGTAGCAATAATATATCCGTAGGTATCTATCTCCTTATTATCAACTAATATGTGTAGTATGTAAGTAGGAAAATGGACAGGCCGTTGAATGAATGGATTAGACGATGCGGAGAGGAATAATATGGAATATCATTACAGACTACAGGGGCTTTTATTCGATTCTTATTACTATTATTATCATTATTGTGCGCGTTGAGCATTTAACTTTGCAGTTTTATTGTGTGTCCGGTCAAAACACCATAATATAAACCATCCCTATGAATTTGGGAGCAGTGCAGAACATTCCAACATAAATTTAAATTGCATCGGTATGCAGCGGGCACTGATACATATACGGAGGAATTATTACTACCATTATTACAGATATCCTCATTACTATGTACCTATGCACTATGCACGTACAAGAACAAGAGCAGCTCGAGAACTTTATTACGATTACTATGATTATTATTATTAGAATTATTCTATTTTGTATTTTAAGGTTGGAATTGAAATTTTGTGGAATATCTAACTGTCTTTTTACAACAGGAGAACGTAGCATTTTGAAATCCGAATCAAAGATAAACATGACTGAGGGGAGTAGAAAGAGAGGGCAACCACCTTTATTGGTTTAGTTTCCTCCACATTCCGCCCATGAACGCTAGAAATGACACAATTATGCATATCCGTACGGCTCACCGAGTTTAACGAAAAACCCG
>JAQIVE010004079.1:0-15253 GCA_034698285.1 Sminthurinus bimaculatus | reverse complement strand
AATCTCTATGAGCTCATCAAAATATCGGTTCAGTAGTTTTTTCTGAAGTGGCCCTTGAGGGCCACAGGCCTCTAGTATAAAATATACGTCAGAGAAAAAATTGAGAGAATCTCTAGAGCGGCTTAGTATGTATATATGTACAATGTACATATAGAAACCTACTAACAAGTGTACAAGAGTTTTGCGACGTGTTCAGCATTCTCAGCATTTTCAATGTGTTTGTAAAGTGTCTATTGGACATTATACAAGTATTGTAGACGACGCTGATTCTATGGAATTTTAGCAGCATCATCACACAGACATGCATTTGAATATCCATGTTGTACACAGATATATTCAATATATGTGATATGTCGTATCTAGTGCATAAACAACATATACAGTGGAAATATGTTCAGACTGTACCATAAAGTGTAAAGTCAACCACATGGAAAAGCCACAGAAACAGAAAACCAAATCAAACCAAACCAAACAAAAACCAAGCCAAACTATGTAGTTGAATATGCACAGTAAAATAGGTATATGTAGGCGAACAAGAAGAAAAAGAAAGGAAGAGTAAAAGTATGGTTAGTGGTCTGTGTAGTAAGTAGTAAGTGCATTCCGAATTAAGTGTGGAAGGAAAAAGAATCCTATGGAATTTCAGATGTTCTCTTTATACATACATACGTATACATATCTGTGGTCTGCATTTTACAAAAAGTTTGTCGATTCCAATTGCAATTCCAACTTGAAATCATTCCTCGTGTTTTATAAATCGGAAGAATAGTTGGATGTCAGGTATCACATACATATGTATTAATATTATACATCTTCTAAATATACGTGTATTAAATTGTGTGGACTTCATGTCATGGTAGATACGTTCATGTTCAGATTAAGTAAAGAAATCTGGAAAAAATATACAAAAGTGGTAGAGGTAAAACCATAAACCATCAATAATGAAGTATGTATGGTACATCAGTACTTGCATTTGTCCTCTCATTTGGTTTCTTCATAATATTTGGCTGTACATATATGTAGAACATGCCCAAGCTCTAAACAAATATCGTTGTACACAGCTATGTATATGTATACAGTGGCGAATGATGAACAAATTAAACCACAGAAAAGGAAAAGGGGCTGTTTAAACTATTTAATCTTTTTTGTTTATATCACAAGGATGTTTCGTCATATACATAGTTATATGTATCAGTATGAAGCCTCCTCGTTTGATGTCGAAAAGTCTTGAACGGCGTCGGGGAAAATCTAAAGTTTGTTTGATGGTTTTTCGGCTTAAAAAGAAGTTACTGATATATTTTGTAATTGAAAATAAAAAATCTAGATTCACTGAAAGACATACATATAGATAGTGTGTAGGTACCTACACATGGCAGAGAACAGAACCTCAGCAGTTGGAAAGCTTATGTTGATAAAGACCAGAGGGGATAAAGTGTATCTGAGGGATGAGCGATAAATGTATTTATACGGGAACAAATTAAAGCATCTCTCTTCTTCGCTGTAAACCATACAGCATCTTTCATGTTTGATCTTTTTTAGTTCACTAACTATGTATGAGAGAAGTTCTTTTTATAAAATCTGTGAATGGATAGAAATATATGTCTGCGTAAATTTGTTCAACAAGTCTTACAAAATGTGAAAAAGACTCCTTACATTGTTCACCAACTTTCTTCATTCACTATTCGGGAGTCGAGGGAGATACCGACCAAGGAACTGAATATTTACTTGTTTCATCTTTTCTTATATTATACCAGTACATAGTCTAAACAAGCATCAAGAAGTTACATATGAGCAGTGATAAGTTTTTAACTTGCCTCCGCTCTTTGCCCACCTCGTGATTTTAATTGAAAATGGCTTTGTAATCATTGAATACTGGAACGTTTTTAAAGTCCTAAGATGTAGAGATATAAACAGCTCTGTATAGACAGGGAAATTAAAACAGTAAAGATAATTAACTTTGTATAGTAAACATTGTTCATCTCTTTAAAAATTAAAAACAAACACAAACTTCAATATTAAATTTCAGGATCCGGCTGTACAAGCAGTAAGAATTTAGAGGTACTAGTAAATTGTAAATATTACTATATTTTTCCAGATATTTTCGATGGGTTTGAAAGTTGACAGCTGCAGCTGAGCATATTTTTTCTACAATGTTTTTTTTTTCAAAATTCATCACTCACAATCAGTCTAAAAGTTTCAAAGTTGAACAGATTTTTAGAACAAGAAGATTAATGTTTAGTTAATGAGCTCATAATCACTCCACTGATATTTGTTGTGTAGTTACAGTTTACACACTGTTAAACCTCTTTTCTACATGCTTACTTTCTCCGTACATATTACGTGTGTATAGTCAAAGTGTCATTATGAAAAACGCTTTAAGGTGAACTCAGGAACAGTAAATAGTAACATCAACTTGCGATTTAAGTTTCCCTAGAATATATTGTATGTATGTAGCACTGGATTTATTTCCCTGGTAAAAGTAAAGACTAGACCAAAAACTTTCCCTACAAAAAATTGATTGACTTTTCCATTCGATTCGTTGACTTTCGAGTTTTATAAGGCCTTTTCTAGCCTAAAGAAACATTCATTATTTATGTCTTAAGATGAACATTGTTACTACTATAAAACGATTGAATTTAGGCAAACAATTGCCAACTTTTGAAGTTGCCAAGTTTAGATCAACATTGACGGGAAACTAGCATTGTACGAGATGATGGTCAACAATTCGAAATTCACAGATCCCTGCATATATAATAACACTTACTCAATAATAAAACATTATCAAATATAAATCATGATTTGTACTGTCAAATTTAAAATTTACACACTGAATAAACAATTGACATGTGACACTAAATAAAATTCTGTATGTCATTAAGTATAAACATAGGCACGGAGACTGGGCGAAAACGGAAAGCTAGGTCTGTCCTGTCCCCAGAACTGAATAGAATATAAATAAAATAATTAGTGATGAAATTCGTTCTACGTTCCATCCCATGGCCATGCGATGCATTGATGTTGACAAAAATGAAGAAAATGAAGACCAAGTTCATATTATAAAGAATACGAAGACGATGACGATGATGAAAGACGACAGATCTATCTATTATAGAACGAAGTAAATACATATGTACAAGAACGATCATTGGTTCACTTTCATGTTCGTCTAAATTTGTGAATATTGTTGAAGCCACGTGGAGTTGCAGTTAAAAGTCAAACCATCAGACTTGTCACTGTGTATGAACCAAGTCATTAATAAAAATTTATCCGCAGCTCGCTATGACTGTCTCTGGCTCTCTGGTTGGTGCCATGTAAATCCAATTTCCATCACTCCTCTATCCTCCATGTATGTACATATGTGTACAAAGCATAAATATAATATGTATGTATGTCGTGTAATGTATCGATGCTATACAATGTTTCTCTCTGTTTATTTACATATGATGATCATTTATCATGTGTATCATGCCCATTTACATTTGCTCATTTGGCGGATGACAAAAAACGAAGGGAAGAGCAAGTTCCTTGTTTAAAACTAAACGGAATTCAATGCCTGTCGTACATATTTATATAGTATACTTGGTGCAATATCTATGATCTATGTGCATGCATTTCGTTATGTATGTATACATAATATGTGCATTGGAAATCGAAATTTCAAAATTATCATTATATCAGAACATTTAGGCAGTACATCCTTCAATTTCCAGCTTAACTTTGGCTGCATGTGTCTGACAGCAGAGAAAGAAGGAGAGCAAGTGTAAAAACAAATACATACATGCATAGTGTACATAAATTCCCTGGCTCATGACTGGAACGGATATTGGTGAGAGACAAATTCTGTCCATGATAAAAACACTAAACATGGGGATCGGGGGCCTTATTCCTTTTTCTGTGTTCATTTACAATTGAACAAATACGAATTTCAATTACATTTTGTTCATAGAGACAAGCAGGCAATTTCTAGTAAATTATCGTTGACTTCCAACATGCATATATATAGACATCTTATACCATTATGCACTTCACAGTCGTGATGTCCCTCCACTTCCATAAGTTTTTTTTTCTATTTTACACAATTTAAACAATACAACATGTATATGTATGTGCATGCAGGTATAATATTACGTACAAAAGTATGCAGAATTTTTCTCTTTTCTATTTCTTTTATGGAGTTTGTGTAGTAGTATTTGACTGTATACAAGAAAAGGTTTCCGTAATTATTTTTCGTCCTTATGAATGCATGCTTGTACTTTTGTGTATATGTATAATGTATAATGTACATGCGACTCTTAACTTTAGGGCTCTCCCTCTTCTTTATTTCTTTGCATAATATGTTGAATCATATTGTATTATATAAGGAAAAGTTTAAAGTTAGTGTGTGTGTGTATGTGTGTACGTACAGAAAAATTCAAGAGTACTCCAAGTGGAAATGAAATAGCAAAATAAAAACAAGCAAAAAAATTCCCTCTAGTCCTCTTTCCCGTCAATCTCCAAACTCCAAAGAGTTGTGAGTTGTAGAAGCATGTGCGTAAAGTAAAACATAAAAATAAAAACGAGTAAGCTATTTGTACTTCTCATGTTGCGTACATTTCTTTCTCTTCTCCCCTCCATTTCGTTCCCTATTCTATTCCCTATCTGCCTATTACGTACATATATAATTTGTACATACTATGTACAGAACATTTAACTTCGACATACGGTATATTATGCATATTTGTAGTATGTATCTAAAGTACGTTCAATATAATGTATTTACAGGACTTACTTTGCTAAAGAGCTCTTTTTGTATGTTGTAAGTATGTAATTTGAATTCGTCTGTCTCTCTGAATTCTCTGGCAGTGAATTTTTGACTGACTGTCCACTTACCATTAACCAGTCGCTCCTCATAGATAAATGTGAGACGAACCCAAAACTGTGCTCTTGTTCAGTGCTCAATATCTCAACGATTTTTGGAAGAAAATAAATAAAAATATACATACCTATGTGGTCAGTTTTCTGTGGCCAGTGACCAGTGACCAGTGACCAGCAGCTAGCAACTATTATTGACTCTGTATAAAGTACATGTATACATTTTGTGTTTCGATTTCCAAGTTGCTTTGATTATATTTCACGAGCTACGAGCTAAACAGTCAGTCATGACTTGAGACTTGACATTTGACATGCTGTCAAGTCAAACTCAACCTGTGACAGGGTGACGACGACAGTCAACAGTCAACAACGACGACGAAGGAACAAATTGTAGTTTCCAAGTAAAGAGTTGAGTGAGCCACGTAAAAGGGCAAAAATAATAGTTATTACATTATATTTTATTATCCGGTTCTTTCATCTCCATAATAATATAATTATTAGGACCATCATTCGAGAGCTCAAAGTTGCACAAAAATATTTATTCACTCACATATCACATATTAGTCCCATCATCAATCAAGTTCGATCTATTCAGTAATTTTATCACATACCATTGAGTGGGCAGCTGACGTAAGTAGAGTGAAGGTGAGAACACGTGGAAAGTCGTGGGAAGTTGATTTTGAATAGATCAGTAAACAGTAAAATGTAAAATAATGGTGAATGGGAAAATTAAAGATTTTTTTACATTTTACACATAGATCTTATAGTTCAGTCAAAGATTATAATAATATTTTATAGCCATAACTTCATAGTTAGATGTAAGTATATTAGTATTATAGTGTATAGTTGTAGGTTGTAGGTGTAATGTCATAAACTATTAAGCATTGAATTGTCACTTTTTTCCTTTTTTGTGTTTCTTGAATTTCTTCATTGACTTGGTTTACCTTCGTTTGTAAGCTGTAATAAATAATAATGATGATATTGTACCAAAGTGCTATAATTACTGTATAATTACTTACTTAATACAAACTTAAGTCTGTTTAATTATGTAATGTGATACTACATGCGTGTACTAACTATGCTATCATTTTGTTTGTTTCAGGTTTTTGATAACCCATTGATAACCCAGGACTTTTCTACTTTGAACTTTGAAAATTGAAAATACATCTGGGTGCATTGAAAACCAGCTTTATTGTTGACAAGAAAAATTAACGAATATTTAAAAACACAAACTATCAAAGTAAGTTCAAGAATCTCCAACCAAACTTTTATTGAACAAGAATTCGATAAACTTTTTCTTTCAAAGTGATTTTTTTTGTCTGTGCATCAGCTTAATCAAAAGTTGAAGGAATTTTACAACCAACAACTATAACAATAAATCCTAGCTCGGATAAAGGGAAAAATAAGAACTAGGTATATTATGGTGTATGTTATAACTTCGATAACATAAGACAATACATATATACACAATAGAATATTATATTATTTTCTATTTTGTTTTTTAACAATAAGCTACCACCAGCTATAACAGCAAGTCAGATTTTCATTCACCAAACGGAACTGAACAACATGCAACAGTTGGCTTAAGGATTTCCTGCCGGCATGTTACATACAAGTTAAAAGTTAATGCTTCTAAAAGAACGAGACGACGGGCAACCTCAGAGTTTTGTGGGCTTCGACTTGTCTGTGTGTGTGTTGACTGTGCTGTGTGTCAAATTCATCATTATCATCATTCAACGTTCTGAGAGTGTTATTGTGATTTTTAAGAAATATTTAAAACACTAAAAAATCTTACAAATATACACAACGCTCAACCGACGACCACCAACATTCAGCAGCATTAGCATTAACATGAGTTTCTTTTTACACTAAACGTGCTGAGGAGACTTTTAAACTCTCATATATTAGATACATATTAAATACGTTCACGAAGCACGCCATTTAAATGCAAAAGGTGTAATATCTACTCACAATTATGTTGTGTGTGCACCATTTGTGAATTTTTACTGAATACACATGCATGTTTCATTGTTCAACATTTTCCGTGTCCGGACTGTTTTTTTATTACCATTATACGCATTTTTTTAAATACATGTATAAAGTTTATTAACCAGTTCAAGAGTATAATAATATAATATATAATAATATAGTGTAAAATATCAAGTACTTATAATGAAGAGATTCAATTTGATTTGATCAATGGAATGGAATCACCAACACCAAAAAGCGAAACAAATTCAAGTAATTTAAGAAGATACAAAGGGATTAGGTAAGCCGACATTTATTATATTGCTATTTTCTGATTGTTTCAAGGTCCAAAAAACTTATGTTCATTTAATTAAGTACATTCATTATTTATTAGTAAGGTATTTAACCAAATTTGGTTTTGTATCAACTCTAGCTTTGAGTTTTTAATTCTCGGTCACCCAAATCTTATTGTACTTTCCTTTGTTTTAATAATGTGGTATTATTTACAAAAACTGTTGGGACACATTTAGCATAATAACCTCGCATTACATATTACACAAATACGCTGTACATAGTAGATGACTCATTATTTATATTATGAGAAACTAACGCTGTTTTATTCCTTCCCTTCTTTCTTTCCTTTCCAAAGTCTTTGTCTTGTTCATGATATACAAAGTGGATTTGCATATAGTTTTTTTTGCTCCCAGTGACAAAGGGTTTTTATTTCTCCCTCTTTTGCTCTCGCCCTCTTTCCCTTTGCATGTAGAATAAGTATACAGACAGAAACAGCAGGAACCAAATGCATGAACTAGCAAGCAACCTGTTGATTGTTTGCTGTGTAAGTATAGTTTGGGGTTGTTCCAGCAAAAAGGCAGAGCGGATGACTCGGTTTTTAGCACATGCTCATATTGACACCCTCGAAGCTGCTCCACATACCTATCATAATAGATAAAACGACGACAATGTACAATACTTTTTAGTTTACTCATTGTTTCGTCAAGTCCCATTATTACTCTCCTCTATCTTTTATCTAGAAACGAAGCACAGCTTGATGCTTTTCTCTGATACGAGTTCGTGTGCCACCCTTTCTTTCGTTCCTTCTTTCTCTAATCTATTCGTCTCTTTGACTTTGACTCGACGCTCACATCAGACGAATAAGGTATAGAATATGATAGAATTAAACAGAATTAGTATGATGGAAACGCAAAAGTCATTGTAATAGCATGTAATGAAGCGTCGGGAAAGAATAAGATGGAGCAACTAAAGCACAGGAATTCAGTTCGGTTTCTCATCGCTGAGTACCATTTGAAGAATGTAAAGCGTGGGTTTAATTCACTTTTAGTTTAATGTTTTTCTCTTTTAGCTTTTTACATTTAATACTCTGGTTTTCCGTGCTCGTATGTATATGTGTGAACACTTTGTTTGTGGGTTCCATATGCACTATTGTGTTATGCGTTGTGTCGTGTCCATAATCTATAGAAAATATTCCCAGGCTTTTGGCCAAATTCTCTCTCCATCTTCTCTTGATATTATGAGTAATTTTTAAGTCGGAACATAAAGAGACCTGAGACTAGGAAAGTAATAAGCAAGGAGAGAGGGTAATAGTAATTTAGGATTTGATATGGCTATATTATAACTAAAGTAAATTAGGACTTTTTTGGCTAAGTGTTTCTTTCCCTTTCTTCTATCGTTTTTTAAATAATACTTTCGGTACAGCGAGTCCTATGTTTTATGTTCACTCCTGAAGAAACTGATATTTGTTTACTTACTTTTTGGATAGTACAAAGTAAAGTATATGGTACAAACTACAAACAATTCAGGTTCAGAGTCAATTGATGTGTAATTGTTTTATAAAATGGCGTGTTTCATGTTTGTTTGCGCTTGTTTTCTTGTCATATTCACCTTCTCTTCGTTAGACATTAGACAACTCTATGTACATAGTAAAGTAAGTTATAAGTCTCTTTCATATGAAAACAAAGACTGAAAAACACGAGTAAAAGGTGTATTTATGTATAATGTACATACATATTATAATACTGCAGTATTCCAGTGGATAGCATTTTTCCTTATAAAAAGTAAATAGTAAATGCGCTATCTATATTACATATTTACTGCTTATTTGCAAAAACATTATATCCGTTTCCTGCCTTCATCAAAGTAAACAACAAGAAGAAAATTCATACTTCATTGTCTACTTCTCAATTCATATAATAATATACTATGAATTTAATACGATCATACTTATAGGTATTTATTTTCCTCCCTCTCCTTATCAGTTTGTCTGCATCTTTTTGAGCATCAGTAAATGAGCGTTTCAATTTCAATTTTCTCATCCTAATGACAGCCAATAACTGTGCGAACTTTGTGGAGGCAGACATAGACAAGGCTTATAGGCATGCTAGTAAAGTATTGAAATTTGAAACCCACGTTTATGCAAAAATCAACAAGAACAAACAAGTATGAGCTTCAATAATAATAATAATCATCATCATATCATGCGAGTAATATTTATTATGAATTTTTTTGAAAGGAAAAAATACAGCTAGGCCATGTAGTCGTGCGAGTTTGCTAAATTGAAAGAGGAAAATCTTTAATTTTTGTTATCCTTATCCGGATCGTGTACTTAAATTATAGATTGAATTAAATTAAATTAAATAAAAATAATCTAATACTTCCCTCCTGTCGGTCTCTCTCTCTCTCTATGTGCATAATATTAAAACAGATAAGTATGCGGTACAATACTGTGAATTCATTTAATTCAATTATTTTGATTTGCCTGTGATTGTTATGAAATTATAACAAATGAGATTGTATTGTTAAAGAACAACGTTTTTATTCTTATAAAAACTGTATGTGTGGGGTAGCTGCACGTTTTTTTCTTTAAAAAATAAATAAAGATCGCTCGATTGATCTATCCGACAGCTGCCTTTTATGGAATGGTGTGTTTAACATTTAAAGTGAAAGAATAAAATTGAATAGCATTTCAACTAATGGCAGTAATACATACTGAAGTTATAAAATGGCATGTTTGATAGGAAATATTATTTATAATTTAATATTAAGTACTATCTGCTTTCATTAAAAAAGTAAGTAATGAAAAGGTAGAAAATACATCATTTGGAGACTTTCCGTTTCTGCTTTGTGACCACCGACTATTAATCTATGTATTATTATATTGTGTATGATGTTTATATTCTATATTATTACGTGGACATATTATGCTAGTTAAAAATTTCGCTTTCCGTTCACGCAAAAGCTCCGGATCTCTTTTTAGTGAAGAGAAGCGAACTATTTACAATTTATGGGACAAGGAAAAAACAATTGGGAAGAAGACAAAGTGGATGAAAGTGAAGTAGTTTTTAAAATTGAAAGCATTATATTATAAGTTATATGTAACTATATACAGAACAACACAAGACTAAAAACTATTCAGCATATTGTGAATGGGCAAACGAACTCAGTTTTAGTATGCATTTATTAAAAACATGGATAGTAAAAAAACATTGCGAGGAGTGAGGAGGCGGAGGAAAAATTCACGCTCACTTCTTATGATAATTTTTGAGATTTTCAAACAAAGTTACTTTCAAATATGTACATATTCCATTTGTTTGAGACAGGGGATAAAAACCATTTGAAGAATATGAGAACGCACTAAGGACGTACAAAAATATATCAGGTTTACTATTTTACCATGTTTAATATTTATTTAGTTACATAATGGAAAATGAAAAATTGGACTCGTCTCTCGTCTCGTTGTAAATCCGGGTGGCAGAAGTTGATTTTTATGTAGCATAGTTACAATGACGAACCGTAGGAAGTACGAACAGTCCATGATAATGAAACCAAAAATGCGGAATTGTTGTCGTTTCACACTAATATTTAATTTCATTCATTGTATTCCTCATTTTCCTTAAAAGTTGCGTAAAATCGAACTTTTATGCTTCTGGCAATCGCCAATGTGCTTAATGATTAATGATGAAGAAATAGTGTATGCATTACATCATAATAAACCATTCCGAGATTTGTACCAAGTCAAAACAATATAAATCCGTAATAATAACAATTTCACTTTATGAAAACATGTTTACATTTTACATACAACATGTCAACGCTCTTCTCCATGTTCCTATATGCATGTATATATGTATTTTTGCAATACACAATGTGTATACATGCAGTGCATATATACATCACGCATACGAAAACAATGATCACGAGGACAAAAGTTCATGTCACTGTGTTAGTTTGCCAAATTTGTTCTCCTTTATTAACCATTAATGCATATTGCGTCGATATATTTAATATATACATGCTATAATTAAAAAATGTCCCAAATCAGTTCAAAAGGAAAATTCGAGATTCGTAAAGACACGATCTTAATACATACTAATAATAATTTACAATACTGCAATTTACAATGAAAATGTAAAAATGCATTCCATTAAATTATTGTTTTTTCGTCGTTGTATTGCATGAAATGGACCATGGCAAAAGGAATTAAAGTGAACTATCAATATGTCGAAAGAACTTTTTACAGTCGTTATTATGAACATAACTTGTGCATTTAATAGGTAGGTTTTGCAAACTCGAAGGATAAGTTCAGTTACACAGAATTTTTTAAGACACCCTTTCAAGTCTTACCTACTGAAGTTAGGTTCCCTTTACAGAACCTCTCTGAAGATCTGCTACTTCAAGAGCTGATATCATAATCGAAAACTTAAAACGAATGTTCTCAATGATGATGATCATTATTATAATTTATAATTTGCCATGCTTTTGCTTTCAATACTATAATGTGTTAAAGTTTGAGCGCACACTAGCGCACATCAACATCAACGTGCATACATCCACAGGCAAATAAATAAATTATAAGCTCTCGATGCATAAAATGGAGTGTGTGAGAAATTATTTTACTATCTTTGTAGTCTTTTCACACTTATGCAACTTATAAAATGGTGGAGGAGGAGGATTGCGTCGTTTTACATCGATAACAGGGTATATAATCGTTGTACATGAGCTTTTTATCTAGGTATCTACTATGAATTATGTAAAAAAAAGTCTGTTCTTGAAGAATGAAAGAAATTCAAGAGTTACTAACTAATAGTCAATAACAATCTTCTTCAGATATAATGGAGAGGCTCTTCAACCTCAAATTTCGCTGTACAACACGTTGTAACTTTTGGATTCGAATAAAACAAATCTTAAAAAATTCTGATTTTAGATCCTTCGATATCGTTTCTCTCGAATCCCAAGAAGCGTAAGCCGTTTGTAGAAAACCTTTATGTTATGTCACATGTGTTGTGTACAATGCCATCCGCACAATTTTCGTGTGCTATTTTCGGCATGTCCCATTGTTAAAAAGGATATAAGGTGAAACTTATACGTATATTGTACAACCAAACATGATTTAAATGTTTATCTATAAAATAGATACCCTGCACTTTACAACTAAAACTATACTATGCAATAAGCATAGTTAATGTATGCTTGATTTTGACCCATGGTTTAAACTGCAGTTGGAACGCATTGAACAAGTTACATCTAGCTAGAAAAGAAACTATGTGAGTAAGTGCACATTAAATCTTGCTTTGTGTATAGTATAAAACACACGAGGGCGGCCCTAGATGAGTATAATAATAATAATTTATTGATAGTACAATAGTGATTACGTAGGTAATAATAATGTCTTGCAGGTGAATAGTTTATCTTGCCAAATACCGAATAATTTACAATGAGTAATCAAGTCCATCCAGACTTTAACATGATGCCCAACGTCAACATATTATCAGTAATCCACGGTTTACACTTTGCACATAATATTATGGGTTATGCCATATACTCGCCTTCCTATGTATGTACATACAATGTAACACTAGCCAGGCTCATTTTAATCTGTAACTGTAATCTTAACAACTCCAAACTCTTGCTCTTTTCATGTGGCCATTGGTTGAATTTTTATCCATTTACTACATAAATATTATGTATATTATACCCGACAAGTGTCGAATGTATTAGACAGAAACACATTGACCAAATACAACCAAAATATTCGAAATTCAACGAAAAGATCTTAAAATTTCTTTAATTTCGATTTCTTCTCCTTTGTTTACAATCTCTTTCTGTGCTCGAGCAAAACCGTTAGTTTTAACTTTACCTTAATACACCATACACAAAACAAAAGACTTAAATGCTTACATAATTCCTACATTTGGTGTTAGTTGTGAGTAGTGAGGGTTATAATAGCAATGGGGCAGTTAAATTCACGGTTTAACACTAGACGATGAGTATTTTATAAAGTAATCGTAATACTCATTGCCTGGTGTTGTAGCCTTAACTTGTTTCTTTAAGCTCTAAAGCGACTTTAAACTCGTGACTAATAATTCGGTACTTGTTCCTCTTCATTAATTTATAATCATCTTGACATATCATGGTCAACACTTTACAAAGTACATCTTGATGAGAAAGTCAATTAAAATTACAATTAAATACTTAAGAATTAGTATTATTGTAATCAACTCACTTCGTAATAGTTTGCCGGCTTAATCCGTAATAACAATTAACATTCATTTCATTATTGTTTTTACACTATTATTGTTCCGTTACATTTTATAGTCCAAAATGCAATAATAACAAGCAATTGTTCAAACCGCTGCTACGCTTAACGCCGTACGACATTGTAGAGTGCAAATATAAAATTGGTTCTGTCACACATCCTTTATCAAATACTGCAGACGTTTTGGAAAATTATTATAAAGCAATGAATTTTCACATGGGTAATGAGTATAAGTTATCACAGCTGTAAGAGTTGCCTTTAATTCCTCTAGTTTGTTTTTTTAAATATTTTATGAACAAAAACTATTTATTATCTCAACAATCATAACAATATGTAACTAGCATCTTTTACTATTGTTATTCTAATTTTAAATTGTATTCTTGATTACAACTGGCACGTCTGAAGTCCGCACTGCAACAAATTGCGGGATCATGTCCACTGAATCATTCCGCCTTTTATGAAGAATGAAAACCATATTTCAGTCATAACTGGATATGGACGATATACACATACACCTGGAGATTGTAAAGATGAAGGGAGAGTGTTTTGTAAAGCATAACATGAATTACTTACGTCTCGTTTCATTTGTAAAGATATAATGATACAGAAAATGGTTGGAACAGAATGGAAATCTTTTTATTTATTGTTCGATCGAGTGAGCTAAATGGACTTGCATTCTGTTGTATCAAGACTTATGTTACAACTTATCACTTGAGTCTCGTTGGACGTCCGATGAATCTTTTGCCTTTTGAGTATTTGAATAGAACAGATAGGGATGTATGAATGTAGACAAGAGGAGAATAAACTGCCTCTTGTCTTTGACAGTTGGCAGTGTCATAACGAGGCGAGTCAAAGGATAAAAAGTTAAGTCCATGGACTATTAGTATTGTGTTGTTGTTGTTCGTTCCTTCAAAAAAATGTTTTATAGTCAGGGCTTGACTCTGAAGAGAATGAAAATTCATAGAGTTAACTTTAAAGCTAAGTGCATAATCTAATGTAAAGACTTTTGACTTTTGTGGCTTGTGACTCTCAACTCAATATGCGTCGTCTCAACTCTTGTCGAGTGGACATTGTGAATTTCTAATTCGACCTGTTTGTATGTACGTGCGTATATATAATATGGACATTGTACACATTTGTAGATAGCAGGGAGAGATATCGGAAGATTTGTGAACTCTGGGCTAAAGATTAAATAATAATTATGTTGTGGATTTAAATTTTTATTCGTGAACAAACAGTCGATGGGAAGAGCCAGCGAAAGGTAGAGACAAAGAGAAAAGGAGTCGATGCATCTTCTGAATGTCTTTCCCCCAATTTTTCCGATTCGTATTCAATTCGCAAACGACTCCAAATGTGTATTTACTATTCTCTTATTCGTATTTACAACATATTTTGCATGTAATGTACAATAGAAATGCACAATACATAAATATGCTCTATGGAGATTGAGGGCTTGATTGTTGTTGACCTTGTAATTGGTATTGTATGAAAAGCGTCTCTTTAATCTCCATTTATTGTGTATGTGTGCAGTGTGTACAGTGTACAAGTAAAGACCAAGAAGAAAAGGAAAAGACGGGGCGAGATGAAATGAAAGAATGTATGTGTGTACATTATTCAGTGATTATTCCAAAGACTTTGCACTTGCATTCTCAATTCTAGCAATTTTCCTTTCTTCCTTTCTATCTGTTTTCCTATATGTCTGCCTCTCTTCCTCTTTCTTTAATGTTACGTTATTAACGGTGATATGATACAGTCTGTTGCAAAATGATAGGTTCACCCATAAAAATGTAATTTTTTTTAAAACTAATGGAGCTAGATGTCCTATATCATAGGTATAAATAGACAACTAAAGGGTGCATAAATGTACCAAAAATCAGAAACATC
>JAQIVE010004078.1:0-15259 GCA_034698285.1 Sminthurinus bimaculatus | reverse complement strand
GGACCCGCCTATGAAACCTCTTCCTTTTTTAAATATTATATGTACTTTAGTCCGAGATTATGATAAAATTAGTTTCATTGTCAAATTTTAATTAGACACGACGTTATAAATATTCAAAGTCAGGTGTCCCATTGTGTACAACGTCCCATTTGGGGCTACCTTACTCTACGAGAAAAGTCAGCGTGGGAATGAAAGGAAGTTGGTGAAGGTACAAAGTACAAAATAAGGGGGGCGATTTCAGGAGCAGTTGAATTCGATTGGATTCTATTCGATTCAAATCAAATCAAATCAATGGGATTTATTTCAAGTGAACGGATTCAACTGAAACAATGTATGTATGTAGTATGTACAGGGCAGGGGATTTGTAGTTACTTGAACTTGTCTTCGTCGTATGTACTTGCATTTGTATTTGTTCAGTTGTTTGTTCATACATTGTACATAGCCCGGGTTTTTGGTGGTGGGTAAAAGTTGAAAGGTGACAGACACCCGCCAATTCCCCCGGGATTTTCATACATATATAGTGTATAGTGTATAGCCACAAACTTAACTTAACTAACAAGAAGAAGAACAAGTACAAGAAGAAGAAGACCACGAGGAAGAGCCAGAGCATGAAAAGGAGTAAGAAAGTGAGAGAGGGACGGGAAAGCCAGGAAGCGGAAGTATGTGTGTATAATGTATGTATAATAATATGAGAAGAAAGTGTAAGAAAGTCCAAGTCTCAAAGTTTTCTGCTTTGGTTTAGTCAACTGCTGGCGAGACTTTCTCCAGGCCAGAAAGTCTACTCTACATACACATATAAGTATAGAATATAGAAGATATTATTAAACGTACAACGTACATATAGCAGGCTGCGGTTAGGGCTGAAATCCGAGTTGGTGTTGGTGTTGGATGATCCATGATTGCATGCCGTGCATGTGTATGAAAGTACAAAGTATAAAGACGAAGAGGAAGAAGATGCGCACATTTTGTGCCGTGCCTTGTCAGCTCAGTTTTATCCATCCAACTTTGTACATAGTTGAGGAGCATATGGAAGAAGCGGCGGACGTTAAAGAGGCGTAAAGTAATAAGTAATAATAAGACGCCGGAATTTGAATCAAGTGATTAAGAAGGCATCAAGAGCAAAAGAGTAAAAGAGGTTCAAAGTGAGCATAAAGTAAGTAAGTAAGTAAGTGTATCTATCTATCTACTCATTATAATACATTTTGTAGGACAGTAAGTGGAGATTAAAAGGGCCATTTGGAATAACTATTTTGCATGCAGATGAGACTCAATATTTTATGTTTTTACAATCATCAGACCGATATTGAACAATATGATATAATACACAGTTTTGGTGACATTGGCACCAAATTCTTGGTATAAAAAGGACGAGGAGGACGAGGACTCATCATGATAATAATGCTGATGATGATGACGAGGAGTAAGAGTACAAGAGGATGGAGGAGACTGTGCGCGTACATCTTTTTGTTATCCGTCGTCTGTACATACAAGAAGTTTCGCAGTGGGGTTCAACTAACTAACTTTGTACGTACACATACACACAGAGAGAAAGATAGACGAAGCGTAGACAGAGAGAGAAAGAGCGAGCAAAGAGAGAGAATCGGACCCAAAATTGCAGACTCGAAAACTCGAAAGAATGGCGAAGGAAAGAAAGAGAGAGAGAGAGAGAGATGCGAGCGAGTGGTGCGCAAGATCGAGTCTGTATTCTGTAGATATACATACAATGTATTGTGCATGGTGTGTGTAGGGTGTGTGTGTGTACGTATCTATCTATCTATATGTACATCAGCCTCATCATCATCATCATCCAGACTCCGCACTGATATAACATTTGCCTCTGTATGTGTGTATCCAATATGTACATATAGAGAGAGATGGGATGGACGGCCGATACTTTTCTATGGATGTGAGCAGCTGAAAAGCTTGAGAGAGAGAGAGAGAGAGTGAAGATGGAAGAAAGAGTATAGAGAGAGAGAGAGAGAGAGAGCAGAGAGAGAGAATGAGTAAGAGAGGGGAGGGAAGAGCCAAGTCGGTCGGTCGGTCGGTCGTCGGTCGGACCGTGAAAGAAGAAAAGCTTCTCCCCTTCCTCATCTCCTTGCATTCTCCATCCACTCGGATTCTACTCCGCATCATCTCTCTCTATTCCTCTCTCTCTTTTGCTCTCTCTCTCTCTCCCTTAGTCTCTGTGTGACTCTGACTCTGGCTCTGACTCTCCCCATCTCTCCTCTCCCATCTCACTCGCTCTCCATCCATCCAATTCTCCAGATCGACCAGCCAACAACTCTCGACTCAACTCTCAACTCAACTCACAACTTGGTTCAAAACTCTCAACTCAACTCAACTCGACTCGACTCAAACATCTGCAATAGACCAAAGGCAAAATCTCGACCGACTTGACTCTCCCATTTGTGTGACTATCCCTATTCCTATTCCTACTTGTATAATATTTGACTATTCCTGCTCCCTATTTTCATCTACTCTAATATACAGTTGATTTCAATTTCGTTTTCGTTTTTTTTCCAGCTCTGCTCTCTATATTGCTTTTGGCTCTGCTTTTCACCATTTTCCCTTTCATCCATTTGAATCTGCTCTTGTGCTCCCATCCAAACCACAGTCACATCGAATATATAATATATATAACCACGGCTCTCTTCTTCCTCAAACGAATATCTTCTTTTTCCCCTCTTGAATTCGCTTCTCTTTTTTCATCTCTCTCTTACCATCGCCCTTTTTCCAGCTCCCGCTTCTCGCCTTCTCCAGAGCCGCAATTGAAATTCCACAAATTGAAAAAATTCAGATATTCCGTCCAAAAATTCAGTTTCAGTTTTAATCTGTGCTCGAAACACTTTAGGTTAGTACATAAGTTGTTTGTTGCAAAAGTGCCTCACATTCAGTTCCATTTTCCATTTTGGCTCGATTGGATTATACATAGGTTTGGATTCGGATTTTTTTTCAGAGGATCGCAAGGCGTCGGTAAGCTCAAAATTTAAATGTCTAAGTACATACTTTTTAAACATACTTTATTTTGATTCATTTTGCTTTTTTATCGTACATCTTACAAGAAGATACTCCAAGATATTTTTTGAAAAAAACCTTGTCAAATAATACCATGAGTTTTTGCCAAGGTTTTGAACAGCAAACATTTCATCACGTTTTTTGATGAGCTATTCGCTGAATCATCTCAGCGTTTAAAATTCGACAAAATTTAGTCTAATTTTTCCAACGATTTTTAAAGACTTTATACCAAAGAATGTAAAAATTTATGCATTTTAAACAATTTTTGGGCCTTTAACTATGGCTATTTTTGAATTTCTGAATTCTAGTTGTCCAATAAGAAGAATAGAGTCTAGTGTTCATCTGGGGAATGGACGTGGTCAATGGACGGAGTGGACAATGGAAAAGGAGTAAGAAATGAATGAATGCCAAATCAAGAGGATACATACACATGGAAAAGGGAAGAAGTAGATGAAAGGGTGGATTATTTTTTGGTTTTGGGAAATAATTTCGAGCCGTGGTGGTGGTGGTGGTGGAGAGACGACCAAACCAAGTATCCCTACATATATGCCATATAGGCGAAGAAAAAGGTGGAGAAGCAGGATCAATAAGCGAGATGTGCACAAACAAAAGAGAGACTGTGGGCCCTCTGCTCTGCTCTGCTCTGTTCAATTCTGCTCCCTCTCATGATGCTCAGCCTGCCTGCTCTGCCTATACTTACTCTCCTCTGCTTTATACTGTGAAGAATCGTCCTGCTGGCAAACATCTCATCTTTCCACCATCTCTTCTCTATTCTCTTCATTCTACATGTCCGCCACTTTATTCCCTATACAAAATATTATTTAGAGCAGAATAGATCCCTATACATACATAAAATACATTTCCACATACGGAACATTTACCCTCCATAATATTTTCATTTCCCTGTGTCTCCATTATATTATATTGTATTGTATTATACACACGTTTTATTCTACTTGATATTTTATACACAACCCAAGCAAAATTGACTCGACTCAATCCAGAAAAAGGACAAGAACAAAAAAAACAAGGATGAATCAACGACTTTTGGCAGGAGGAGAAGAAAACTTGAAAACTGGAGGAGAAACAGTGAGAAAAATCCCCATTCGACTTGGAATTTTCTGCAAATAGGAAATCCCTTTGTAATCCACTCTTCTTTTTTTTGTCCCTCTTTTTTCCACTCGCCCCACTCACTGGAAAAAGCAGCGTAAGGGAGGGATTCGCCTTGATACACATACACACATAAAAAAGGAAAAGAAATGAAGGAGTGGCTCCTCCATCCAGTCTATTCTTCTCCAGCAGCCTCCTTCCAGCCTTCTCTTTGACTCGGCCTCGGCTTGTCAAGCTTTTTGGAATTTTTAAGCGACTTTTGCTTACGTCAGTTTTTCACCGGCTGCCAAAGTCAAAGCCCAAAACTAAACCGCCGCCACAAACTCGCTCACACACACACACAAGAGACACAAGAGCAAACAAAACAAAAGATGGAAGACGTTTGGGAGATGCCAAAATCCGAATCCTGGGCTCAGGGATCAAGTGACTTTTCTTCTACAACTCCCGGGTTTTATATAAAAAATGAAGACCAAGAAGAAGAAAAGTATATAGATATAGATAAAAATAAATAAAAATAAAATACTAACAGAGGACAAGAAAAGGTGCTGAGAGTGCGCTGAAACTGGATCTCGATTTGAAAATGTGACAGAGCCCACGTTAAAGATGACAGTTATCTCGTCACCCTTCATCCCCATAAAAAACATCCCCTATATCTCCTTATTCTTCAGTTAAGTTACTTACTTGATTATACAACATAGTTAACCCTTGTGATATTTTCCCCCATTTTGTTGTGCTTGTGTTTTCTACCCCCTTTCGTTATAAATATATTTTTTGGGAGCTGTTCCACACGTTTTTCCCTTGGTTTAATTCAGTCATCGTTTATGTAGTTTTTCGATCCTGTTTTTGTTTATGTTTCTTTTGTTGATATTTGGCCGGGGGGAGTAAAAGACTACGACTACGACTATGACCAGGGCTGGATGGCTGTGAAAAGTATTTAATGGTAATTTGTCGTGTGATCTGGTTGGGAGCCCATCCTCAAAAGCAAATAAAATTTGGGCAGAGGTGAGAATGAGCGAGCGAGCAAGGGGAAAAGAAAAGAAAAGAGGATAATATTTTGTGGAGAAAGTCCATTAGGGAGTTAATATATGAGTGACTGGATGGCTGGCTGGCTGCCTCCTCCGCCTCCTCCTGCTCGTCCTGCCGCTTCTCCTGCTGCTGTCCCTCCGACAGAGATGGAGTTGAAGGCCTCTCCTCCACCAACACCATCAACTGCCGCTTCTTCTACTTTTTCTTCTGTTTATCCACCAAAAGTCAACCCGAAAAGCTCAACACTTCTTTTTCTTTCAACACGGAGATTCCAAAGCCAAGCCCCACTACTTTATTCTTTTCTTCATTCTCCAAGGACGGGAAAAACTGGACAGCATCCAAGTCCAAAGCCGAATCCGAATCCAACCCGGTGCAACTCGGTGAAAATGGAGGAAGAAAAGCCTGCAAGGTCCAGGCAAACATCTGGACAAGCCGGCTGAATCCTTTTCTCCAGGATTTACGAGTACAGGCAAGTATTTATAACTTTTTACTGCATAGTCATTTCTATCCTAGTATTTTATTTTCACCTTATTAAGTATTTTACAAAATTCCTCGTTAGTATAGTGGTAAATACCCCCCGCCTGTCACATTATTAAGTATGTGCAGTAGACCAAGCTGTTTTACATTCATTTTTCATACTCGTTTTCTACGTTTTTTTTGGTACAGTCATATTATGTAAACTTTAAACTTGATCTAACCAACTGAAAGCTTAAAATTTCCCGGCATAAATTGCTAAAACAAAAGTGTCATTTTCATCCAAAATTTTACCAGAAAAGGTCAAGGGAAAAGAGTTTCACAAGCAGCTAGCTCCGAATTTTTGACGTATTTGCAAAATTACCTTCAAAAATGCTGTTTTAGACATTCAGGCCCAAAAATATGGTTAGTTAAAAAATATTGAGCCAAATGTAGATTGCCTAACATGATTAAATGTTGGCTGTTTTCATCAAGTATATCTAAAAAAATTATTTTTTTAGTACTTGGAAAAATACTTGCTGATTAATTAGCTAATTGCACCCAGTTTATAGACTTTGCTCATTTCTCATATTTCACAAGTCAAAAGAGTTGCGTAGGTGTAAAAAAAGTAGAAAATATTCTCGGTGTAATGAAAATTTGAATATTTTTCATAAATTTGAGAAATAGAATAGAGAATAGAGAGAATAGGCTAGTTAAAATATTTTTGCTAGAGCCTGGTCTGGTCTGGTCTCTGGCCCGGAAAGTATGCAAATGATGAAATGAATGGCGCAGAGGTCCAGGTGGATTTAAAATGTGAGTGAAAGGATGGAAAGAAATAGCAGGCAAAAACAGAGACCAAAAGAAAAAAGAGAACGAGAGAGAGTTTTTTGCATCCCTCCAAATAATAATATAAATATTTAATAGTGTATTAATAATAAAAATGGAGAACACGAGGAACGAGAGCGAAAAGAAGAGGTAGAGAGAAAGAAAGAAAGATAGACATGGAGCAGACGTTCTAACTCCATTTCCAGCCATTCTTTTTCATTTGGGCCCATCAAAGAAATGTTGAAATTATGCCGAGGGAACAGAAGCACAAGGAAGGAAATGGTACAGAAGAAGGCAAAGCAGAAGAGAGAATAAAAATATTGTACATAAGGTAAAACTAAAAAAATGTTGAGCATAGATCATGAACATTTGTTAAAGTGACGGTTTTTTCCTCTGCTCCTCTCCATACCATTCCATACCTTGCCATACGCTCCTCCACTCTTTTATTCCCACTCTTCTCCATCCATGCTCCGGCCTTATTACATGTTCTTCTACTTCTTTCCCATCTTCTCCTTGGTGCAAACAATAGAATATCAGACCAAGAATAAGAAAAAAAAGTTGCCTATATATGAGAGAACATGTTTTCTCCCCTCTTCTAAATCTCCCCCATCGTAAATTCACATACGAACGAGAGAGAGAGAGAGAGAGAGAGAGAGAGAGTTAAGGCCCTTCTTCATTCGTCTCTTTCCATGTTTTTCTCGCTGTCTGTGGAGGAGCAAGTATGTGTGTAATATACATACAATATTATATTATATGTGTGTACAGAGAGAGAGAAGACAAGAAATTTATATACGGTGAAAATAAGAGTAAGAAGAAGAGCCAGAGATGTCTGGTGTGCTCACTACCTGAAATATTATGGAGAAAGTAGTTTTAGTATCCGGAGTAACGAATGAACGACGACTTGGAGGAACGAACGGAGAAACAAGTGAAGGAAGAAGAGCGAGCGAGTGAGTGAGGTGGATGGAATAAAATGGGGAGGGAGGGAGAGCAAAGCAACCAGCCAGCCAGCCAACGAACGAGATGGCATAAAGTGAAAGAAGAAGTAGAAGAAGAAGACAGCTTATAGTTTCCCCATCGGAATAGCGAGTGAGCGAGAGAACGAGAGAGAAAGAGAGAAATAGAGCCAAGATGTGCATGGGAATGATCTGGCGCCTTTTACACGGTTATTATTTATTTATTTACCTTGACATGTTAGATCTACGGAGCATCTCTCTCATTCTCTGTTCCATCTTCAATTTCATCCTCTTTCTCTCTATATTTCTTCTTTCTCCACCAACACCAACACCAGGCTTAGAGATAGAGATAGATATACCTATAAAATTCTCCATCTTCTTCTTCTGTATAATGTGTAAGTATATGGAAGGTAGAGAGAGAAAGGAGAGAAAGGTGGCTGTGAGCAGATATTGTCATTATGTGAGGCATGGAAATTTTACAAGCGAGAAAGAGAGAGCAAAAGAGAGAGAGAGAGAGAGAGAGAGAGAGAGAAGAAAAAAAGGGCGATAAGAATAGGAAGGGATCGAGTGAGTGAATTATTGTAGTTTAGACGATTTGATGGCCACCATTTTTTATGAGCCTGAAAGTTCAACTCTCTCTTTTTCTCTATACATACATCCTTGCTCTTGCTCTTGCTCCGTTTCTCTTTCGTTCTCTTTCTCTCTGATTTGGTGTCCATGTGGGAAATTGCACAACTGTCGCTCGCCGCTTATGGATTTCAATTATGATTTTGCTCCTGGTTCCCTCCTATAGCCTTGTAGTATAATATATATACGTATACGTATAATATATTGTTAAAAACGAGAGGATCCTTTTCAATGTTAGGTGTTCAACGAGTCTGTTTTTTGATAGTCCGGATGGTCATTCACTTTTTAAATTTAAACTGGTCACTAGTTTTATAAGGGCGTTCTGTACTGTTCTGTATGTATGTACAGTATACCTGAGAACAGATGGGATTTTTAAGACTATTTTTGAAAATGCGTAAAAAAGAGGCTGAAAATGGAGAAATTTCGGAACTTTACTATAACTATAGATATTGTGAGGATATGTGATATATATCATGTATATGTACGGAGGAGAGCCGCGTGCGATGGCTCACGTATTAGGACTCTTGCGAACAGCAAAATTTCCGATACTTTTCCATGTAAAGAGGTGGATGATAAATTGATGACGATAAAAGTTGCTCAAAAGTTTTCAAACTCTTTTCCTTCATGTGCAAGAAGAAGACGAAGAAGAAGAATTGAAATTTCAGCTGCATTTGGTTCAGAACAATAAGAAAGAGAGAGAGAGATTCAGACTCAGAAACTTGTTTTCTACACAAAGTTGTTGACTTTGACGAGACTCGAGAAGAGATCCGAGATACTCGATAACTATCGATAAGGCCTATATGTACTTGCATATTTACTTGAATTTGGAGTTTGAACTGGAATAATATTTTAGAAATTGGAACTGCAAGTCAATCTTTCACAAAGAGAAAAGCAAAAAAAAATAAAAATATGGAATAGACAAAAAATTTGAAATTAAAATGTGAAGCAAGGGCAATATCTATTGGCTGCGACCTCAAAAGAAAAAATCCTTTCATTCACTCATTCATTCATTGACTCGTAAGATCAAGGCAAGGAAATGGAACTGCTTTCAAAATCAACATATTTATAATTTATACGTTCGTCTATGTACATATGTACATTGTACATGTTAGCATGCACTAGATTGAAAAGGGTTTGATTTTTTCAACACGACAACATACACAATGTACAGACTGTAGACGAATATTATGGTCCAAGTCGAGGAAGAGTGACCTTGACTTGTGTTTGGGCAAAGAACCGACAAGTCGAGTATGAGAGTACAGATCGAGTCGCGTCTCCTCCTGTTGTTGTCCTTTGTCACTTAATGTGTATGATGAACTATGAAAATGAAAGACCGTGGAAAAACATTTTAGCTGTGAGACACTGCGATTCATTCATTCATTCATTCATGTGCATGTTTGTTTCATCTCTCGACAAAGAAACGAGGAGAGAGAGACACAGAGAGAGAGAGCACAGCGGGTGGATCGACTGATGAGCAAAAGTCAAAGTCAAGAGTCAAATGTTGTATTTACTTGTGTATGTATGTAGTATACAATCAATTCATATACATTATACATTGCATATTATTCCCTTTATAATATACATACTAGGACATAGTTTACAGTCACACAGTCATACAGTTCTCCGTTAGTTGATCAATAGTTGACAAAACAGGGAGGAAGAAATGGCGAAGTAATCACAAAATATACCGCGCATTATAATTTACTTATGAGGAGAAATCATAAAAGTAAAAGTAAAATTTGACAATGCATTAAACCGAGAATCTCTCGTTCTCCACCATTTTCTGTCTTCGGGCTCCCTTGTCAAAATTTAAAGTGAGAGTACATACATATACATAACATGGGACTAGAGTGATATTGTTAGATTCTATGACCGTGTACAATGTATAGTATAGTATTGTGTACATGGTAGAATTTACATAGTTTTAATTAGGTTAATTAAATAAATTGTTTGTGATGGAGAGTCACGGACAGTTTTCCATCCTCTTATGTATATTTGCATATAATAAGGCTCAGTCACTCTCAATAAAGGCAGCTCACAACTAATAAATGAGTATGAACCTAAATAAGTATGTATGTATAAGGCATGTATGTATAATATAGTATAGTATAGTATAGTATATCGATCTGATCGACAGTATTTAACATGACATGACATATAAAATGTAACATTGCTTTTTTCTCTGTCTATTCTATCTAGATGGTTGACCTTTCCATCATTCCCCGTCATTCTTCCATTCTCCATCTTGCATTTTGCGCTCCACTTCTATGTATACAGTATACATATTCGGATGGTTGCGGAACTTCAACTACACAGTATACACACATAATCCCAGGCGGGACATCCAAATCCGAAATCTCCAGTTTTTTCTGATACAAAAGTGAGAGGACCAAGAAAAGGTGCTTTCACCTGCTTCTTGCTGTGATAGGACCCGCGGTCACATGGATATGGACAATGGACAATGGACATGCATCTGGAGCAACGTGACATCTTTTGACGTGATAAGTTCATCTTATTTATTTATCTAAATTAATTTTTTTTTCATAAGAGCATAAAAAGCAACTAGTCTACTAAAGTCTCTGTATGTGTTGAAAACAAAGTCAAATCAGAGAAACATAGGGCGACGAACAGTTAAAAAACAAGGAGTTTAATAGGGAAATAATCCAACAGCATCTCTTGACAGATTTTAATCCTGCCGTCTGTGCTCGGGATAACTATACGGTTATATATAAGCCCATAAAAATAGCCAAATAATTATATTTCGCATGTGTAAACACTAAACTGTCATATGTACATGTGTAAATATGTATTAACGTACAAACAGTAGATATACTGAGTTTGTGTTTTGTAGTTGGAGAAATGATAAAAACAAAAGATGAGACTGTACTTGAAGCAGTGGTTATTGTATACATACAGTATACAGTTTACAACAAATTGTGGATTAGGAAAACTAATAACATGAAAAGAATAGGACCATTCACGTACACAAGTGTGTAGTATTATAATTTTAATCATTCACAGTATGTATGTATATTTTGATGGTTCCTCTTGGCCGAGAGACTGTTTTTTAATTTCAATGTTTCACTCTATCCTGTCTGTCTGTCTGTGTCTGAGGGCCAATCCCATTTTTAATCAGAGGTCTCTCGTCTCGTCTCCTCCGTGTCAAGGCGAAAGAGAAAGAAATGGAGGCAACTCCAATCATCTCCAATACAAATCCAAATCCAAAGGCCAAACTCAAATCCAACTTCAACTTGTGTGTGTGTTTGTATGTGATGCCATTTCATCGGCTGACGATCATTCTCTTAATTCTCTTCCCGTCCTTAGTATACATATATTTTGCTACTACATACTATTTATTCCTTATTATACTCTCATACTATTAGATTCCTCATTTGTTGGTACGTACGTATATGTATTCTGTAAATACGAGTACACAGAAACAAGTGTAAAATGTATGTATGTATGTATTATGCAGAGTCCACTCATCATCACTCATCAAAAACAGTACCAATAATACATATGTAATGTTACTGCATAATAGCATTAATAATCATCCAGATAATGACGGTTGAATGTACTCACTGTTTTCAATATACGTTTTTTCTTTCTCTCTCTCTCTCTCTGTAGTTGGATCATCCAGTTTTCCACATAAATCCAATTCCAAATCCAGGTTATATATACAATATACAGACACATACATACGTAATACATACATAATGTACTTCCATTCAGATTCCTCCTCATACATTCACAACTTATGTGTAATGTATGTATAATAATTATAATGTACAAAAGTGTATATTGGATGTATATTTTTAATCGTTTTATTATTACACACATACAATCGTCTATCATGCACACACACACATAAAAGTCGTGTGTATGTATAGTGTACATAATGCACATCTTTAGGAGCATATTGTAGAAAAATGAGAACAAGTAGAGCATTTGTTCGTAATAAAACTATACTATACAAAGATTCAAACTATTGTATATGCATACTGTAGGAATCGAATTCAAGTGTGAGTTAGTGAGTGTATGAGTGAGTGAGTGTACGAATGTGTGTAGTGTGTAAGCCCGTGGCCAGTTTTTCCTTTTTCCCCAACAACGACCCAATAAATAGTTAGTGTTGGGAGACGGACAGAATGGAGTATAGAGTTCATACATAGATCACTCCATCCATCCAATACATATTTTTGGTGATTTCTTGTGTGCTCACAGAGAATGTTCATCTGGATGTGTGGATTTAGATACATACACACTCGTATTATGTATATGGGTGCGATATGCGTAATATACATACATTATACATACATATACATATACTGGGGAAGGAAAGAAAGAGAGCACAGTTGTGTATGTGTGTAGTGTGTAGTGTGTGTGTATATTGTATATGTGTGAGAGCGGAGATAAAAAAGGTTGAGTCTGATATTTACATAATCCTCAGAGAGGAGCTCAACTCAACTCAACTCAACTCGGTTGTATTCTCAACTGAACAGGGCTAAGCAGCGGCTGCTGGCTGGCTGGCTGGCTGGCTGACTCGCTGACTGACTGCAGTACATACAGGGAAACCAAATGAATTCTCTCCAAATCATCATCATCATCATCATCCTTTGGAGGATGATCATAACGTAGAATAACATACATACATAGAATGTGACGGTGAATGAATAGGACAGCCTCGCACTACTCTCTGTCTATGTATGTACTCGTATAATCATAATGTGTGTATAGTTGGATCATATTTTGGATAATATAACTGTACATTGTACATATTTATGTACAGAAGAGCTGGAGCTGGGTCGATGCATCATCGGCTCGTATCCTCTTCTATGAACTATTCTGTATTCTGTCCTATCGTATCCTATCGTATCGTGTCGTATGGTAAAATATCCTATCCGTCCGTCCTGTATACACACTACACACACAATATGGCATGTTATTACATAATATCTGCCCTCTTCTCGTGTATAGTTAGTTAGTTGCCCGTAGATAAGGTTCTCGTCCCATGTATACATGTATGTATGTGTAAATACATACGGGCCAGTTGTATCTTGTGGATTCTCACTAACTACATGTAGATATTATTGTATCATACTTCATACTGTAGCTGGAAGACTAGGACTCATTGATAGAAAAATGGTCTCTTTCTCTCTCTCTCGCTCTGTCGTCCCACATTTCCCATTTATCTCGATCCATTCCACTCCGTCCCATTCAAGTATACAATATGTAGACATTTATGTAGTAGTAGTAGTCCTTCGCCCTCCCTTTTTCACACATCGTCCCTCTGTCCATAATAATATACATAAATACTTTATGTATGTACTGTACAGTCTAATCGTAATACATACACGCTCAGATTTCCTTTCGTTTTGTCCTTTTCTTTTCCAGAGCTCTTTTGCCTCTTCTTCGTCTTCGTCTTGGTTTTCCCTTATACATACGTTCACAGTGCAGTGTCCTATAATTTTGTGTAATACGACCACGGACACACAAAATATCTTAATTTCGTCTCAACTCTCAAATTTATTATTTATCATGTTTCTCCGTTTCTTAGTATTGTATGGAATTGTGATTGTATTGACCCATTTGCGTGGGAAAAATAGACAAATCTCGAAGCCCTGGAAAATTGGGACTACTGTGTAAGCTGTGTCTGAGTCTGTAAGTTGTAAGTTGTGATTCCAGCACTGTTTCTAGCACTGATTTATTGGCGGTGCAAAACATGATTAAAAATTCGGTTGTTTTTGTGCGAAAGGAAAAATCTGTGATGAATTTTACAGTATAGAAAATGTGCTGCAAAAAATGTACAAAAAAGTGCTCAAAATCGACGTGGAAATGAATTGAGGAAAATCAATTGGAGGAGTGACGGAAGCGATTCAAGAGTCAAAGTTGAAATATCTAAATAGTAATGCAAAAAGTGGGATCGAATATTATGTACTATTACTATTATACGTACATACTACATGCATAAGTACTGACGATTGACGATACTCGAATTCCGGTGAGTTGAACTCGCGTTGAAAAAGTCGCCGGACTTTGAAATTTCCTGTCGTCGTCGTCGCTTGGCGGAAAAATAGAAAAGTGATAGAGAGAGAGAGAGAGACATAGAAAGAGAAACGAGAGAGAAAAAGATAGTGATACAGTTTAGAGTTAAAATGCTCATGAAAGTTGAACGTTGGTTGTTGGTTGTTGAGAGTAAGGCGGTAAATAGGCGGCAGGTAAATCAATATTTATTATCAGTCCCTTCACACTTGGCTTGACATCCGCTCCCGCACGAGAAAATCGAATTCCTCTCCCCCGGCAACAACAACAATAATAATAATAATATAACGACAATAATAATAATAACTGCTGGAGAAATCAATATAATATAAATAAATACAGAAGAAAAGCGAGAGATAGAATGACAGAGTCCATGAAATAAGGCCGAATCGTCGTTTAAATGGTCGTATTTGTACTTGTACTTCAACTATCTCCCACGATGCTACATGTACATACCTACATATAAAGTTGAATTGAATTGAATTGAGTTGAGTTGAGTTGAGTCGACTTGAGCTTTGCCTGCCTGCCTGCCAGCATCCTGGCCAATCTCTGAATTCTCTGGAATTTACTGGAATGATAAGGCTGTTAATTAAAAGCCTTTCAAAGAGTCAGCCGACGACGAGGACGAGAACGATGAGAACGACGACTCGGGCAAAATTGAATAATGATGCTGGTTGTGTGTATGTATCTCCTGCTCCTCCTGCTCCAGCTATGTATTTGTATGTTGCTGGAGAAAAAGAGAAACGCACGGCAACCAAAGGCAAGTCAAGTCAAGTCAATGAGGGGGAGGGGAAGCAGCTCACTCACTCACTTCCCCTTCCCCCTCTCCACGCTGGAGAAAAACAAAGTTGACTCAAATGAGAGATGATGGCGACGATGGAAAATATTATAGTGAACGCGGACCGGATGCTGGAGAGCTGGAACTGAAACTGAAACTGGAGAGGCAACTTCTTCTTCTTCTGCTTCTTCTCCAGCAGCTTCGGCATCTAAATTAGATATAAATGAAAATAGTATGAAAAGCAACAAAAATATAATTATATAATACAAGCATAATAATTTACCTACGCAGGCAACTTCTAAATGTATATGCTTAGTTTCATTCCAGCTTCAACTTGAACTGGAATTTGAAGCTATTTAAATATAATTATTATTCGAGTATACAATTAATATGTATTGACATTTTGGCAATCACATTTCGGCCTCACTCGATT
>JAQIVE010004077.1:0-15259 GCA_034698285.1 Sminthurinus bimaculatus | reverse complement strand
ATTAGTCAAAAACCACCAAAAGTCATGACCTTCTATTGTTTTTTTAGTAACAGATTTATGTCTTGTCTTTCAATATAGATTCCCATTTTTGGCGAAGTATAACATTAGGAGGAACAGTCTGAAACAGTGAAATATTATGTACCTTCGTGATACGATTTTTATAAAAGAGTTTACTAATATATGTCATATATGTCATAATATTTCAACTTGCAGCAAAAATAATCAGCGTTGTAAGTATTTTGATTTTATTTTTGTTAATATTTATTTTAAAAATACCCAAAAATATTTTCATCAATGTACATATTTTTTTAAAGATCACAATTTTTAAAGTGCATAGTTTTAATTAAATCAAATTCCCTAGACGGTTATGCACTAGCTCATTGAGGTACTGGTGTGAATAAAAGGATTTTGCAATACAATCTATAGATACATATTTATTTGTATCTAAATAGTAAAAACGGCGATTCTTTTTCTTTTTTGAATGCGATTATATTAAAAATATTTTTCTATAATATATATAACATACAGAAATCATACGTACTTCTTATACGTATAACAATAACGTGGTAACAATATTTAGGCTATACATACCAGAGAATATTTACTTTGTGTTTTATCTGTACATATTCAAATCTCCTTAATTACCTACTCTAGTGTCTACTTATTTTTATCTTTTATTAAATGTTGTAGAGATTCTACAATAACTAATAACTACGGAAATTTAAAGGTTCACAGTTCACACAAATAAAACACAAACTGAATATTATCTAGTAATATAAGTACCATTAAAGTTACAACTATTTACAGTTTTTGAATATTTTTCCTTTCCAAGCTCAAGACTTTCTAGTCTAAACCTCTTTGTTTCTTATAGTCCGTTAGTAGTTCACGTCTAAGGATTTTTCCAGTTGGGGCCTTTGGGATAGCGTCGATAAATTCAATACCTAATGTTGTATAAAGATTTGAACACAGTGATTAGTTTGCATTTTAGTATTAGTTGGTAACTTTCATAATGTAATTCAGCTCTGTGAAAATATCTTTAGTTTTTATATGTTACCTCCTTTCAGTTGTTTAAATGATGTAACTTGATCTTTCAAGAAATGGTGAAGTTCGTCGGCTTCTAAGTTAGACCTTTTCTTTTTAACAATATAAGCTCTAGGCAATTCACCGGACTCGGCTATTTTTCAAAAACCAACAGAAAATTCAAATGAGATTCTAATATTTGGTAAAAAAAGAGATTACTGATTACTGAATGATATTATCCATATTACGTAGCCCTAATAGAGGCAAACATTTCCGCCGTGTCTTGGATTTTTCGATTCTGTTATGTTACCATAGCAGAATATAAAAATTCACACAGGCACATCGGCAATTCTTTCCTTAAGGGCAACTTATACATTATGCATAATATCCATCGGTGTGCCTTTGTAGGAATTATTAAATTAGTATTGAAGCTTTTAAAACGCACCATCGGGTACTCCAATAACGGCAACATCTTCTACTTTGTCATGCGATCGTAATAAATCTTCGAGTTCGGAAGGGGCTACTTGAAAACCTTTTACCTTCATAAAGTAGAATAAACACCATTTAATTTTTAATACGGGTGGTCACTGCTTTTAAGTTAAAAAAATGATTTTAAAATACTTATTACCTTTATCAGCTCTTTCAGCCTATCAACAATGAATAAGCAGTCGTCATTGTCATAGTAGCCAATATCCCCTAGCAAAATGAAAATATAAAATAGATTGTTCATAATTTGAATTTGACCAGACGCGTAAGTTGACATTGTTGTTCATACTATTTCAAAGTAATCTAAATGGTGTTCACCCGTATGAAGCCATCCAGCTGGGTCAATTGTACTCCGGGTAGCTTCTTCGTTATTGAAATATCCCTTCATGACTTGTGGTCCTTTGACACAAATCTCTCCTCGTTCAAAACGATTCAAAGTTTTTCCGGTTTTTGTACAGATTATTTTTGTAGAAGTGGAGGGGACGGGGGCTCCACAGCTTCCGACTTTTTGATTATTTGTCCAAGGGGGAAGAAGATGACTGACAGGTGATAATTCAGTCATACCTGGAGAACAATGAAATAAAAAAATTACTTTATAAACCAAGTACAACGACCGTTGTTTTGCCATAGGGAAACCCTATTTTTAGTGCCTGACCTACCATAGCCCTCTTGAAATAGTAAATATCTCCCGGCTTTGTCCAGGAGTTGGGAAATGAGCGCTGGACCTATGGATGGAGCGCAGAACAAAAATATGGGTAAAAGACAAATTTTGAAAAAAACTTTGATGTATCAATTTTTGGCAACGTTTCGGACTTTTTTACGACGAGCAAAACGGATACGTCCTACCTATGGGAGCAGCGCCTCCACACACGCCGTGTAAACTCTCCAGCTCCTTTGGACCAAAGTCCTCACTATTCACAATGTAGTTAATTAGTGGGGTCACAAGGTGACAAAACGAGGGCTTGTGAGTTCGGAAAGCATTTACAAAGGTCTTTGTGTCAAACTTGGGAAGGGTCATTGTGTAACCTCCTGTTAAAAGACATTAACATCGATTAGTTGGCACTTTATACTTTATCCTGCATAATATTAATTATTATAATATTATGCACTTTAAAGAAAAATTATATGATGTACCTCTGAACATTGTGAGGGTCATGATACAGGCAAGTCCATAAGAATGGAAGAATGGCAATAGACCGATGAACTTTTCTTGTTCCCCGGTCTGCCCGTAGTCCTTTAGCCTAATGACGCTGTCATGTGAGGCTTGTAAAAGATTTGTCGTCAAGTTTGTGTGGGTTAACATGACACCCTGTGAAAAAAATATTGTTAAAAAATCTCATGAAATTTTGAAACGAATTGGGTCGGAAATCTTATCAATTTTGATCAACTTTTAATGAGATTTTGATGAAATCTCATCAAAAATTCATGAAAATAATAAACTAAATGTACAATATTTTGAGGGCAACCTTGGGGTTCCCCGTAGTTCCCGATGAGTAGGGGAGCAATACTGTGTCATTTACGGTGTCCATTTGACTTCCTCTTTGGAAGTCGACGCCTCTCGTATCCGCTTTGACCATTTCATAGTAGGTGTGACAGCCCTCATGGGGTTCTCCAATTATAATAATGCATTTGATATCCGGATTGGTCTCTTTGGCAGAGCGAGCTGCTTCCAAGTAGTCGGGGATTGTGATGACTGCTTTACTCCCCGAACTTTTCAATTGTCTCCGAATCTCGGCCGCTGTGTACGAAGGATTCACTGGAGAGGCAATCAGACCCGCCTCCCAAATCCCAAAGAGAACACTGCAATACTCGGGAATGTTATGGAGAACTACGCCGATGGTATCGTTTCTCTTGAATCCAGCTTGCTTAAGGGCCGCGGCGAACCCCCGACTCTGTTGTAGAACTTGATTGTGGGTATACTTCACTTTACCGTCATAACTTTCCTATACAGACATTAAAAAATGTATAAAAGTATTTTGTTTTATTTAGAAACTCACATAATTTTTTAAAGTACTATAAATAAAAGGTGTGAAAAATTTCGTACAAATGCAATCTCGTGTCCCCATTTGCCCTGATTTTCGCGAATGAATTCGGGTAGAGTGTATCCAACAACTGGTTTTACGTCTTGAATTGATGAGTTGACCCATAGGCTCTCATCTTCCAGCTCATTGCTTGTAGAGGCCAAAGGGGAATAGGTGCTACTGGTCGAGGAGCAAGTGACGATTGTTCTTTTCGACTGCTTATTGTACAAGGAGAGGAGCTTGTGCTTTTTACATTTTTCCAAATTTGAGAGAAACCGACGATTGACGAGGGAAAGAGCTCGGGTCATTTTGTTAGTTTAGTCTGTAGTTTTAATACTTGTAATATTTTTCAAAGTCCAAACCTACTAAGGAATTTTTAATGTGGAAAATGGAGAATTTTTCAGGATTTACAAGAAATGACAATTAACTCGTCGTAGTGTGTAATTTAAAAGTGTAACTTTTGCGTGTAAAAATTTTGTGACTGCTAACGGTATTAGTGTTTTAATGTCAATGCTCAATCAAGATGTCAAGAAGAATTTCTATTTGTTGTCTCTATACTTGAGAATACTATAAAGTCACATGAATGTGTGTGTATAATATACATTCAACATTCAACTATCAATATCAACTCTCCCTGCCTCCTGACTGTTGACTGTGATATACTCAATTTGTGTACTTTCTCTCTCCACTTTAATCAGTATATCAGTACCATTCATTCAGCTCTATTTATATATGTCATAATATGCATTCTACTTATCGTACTACAAATATAAATACATATGTTGTTGACAAGATAGCTCGTCTAGATTCCAAAGTAGAAGATTGTAAATTACAAAGTTCAAAGCACTATCTCTATCTCACTCAACATTCATTCAAAATATTATCTATTTTTTTATTTGGAGTCAGTTACTCATACTCAATGTCCATGAGTACACTTGAAAGATAGAAACACAGAGAAAAGAATCACCACCTTATATACACCACACAGAGAGAACAGAGCAAATCAAATCAAACCACCCACAAAAAAACTGGAGATAAAATAACACTGATACACAACTCCGATAAACCGTAATTGGGATTATATATTATTGGCCCTTTTTAATTGTACTCACGACTTTATTTTATTTATGTATGTATATAATATAGAATTTTTAAAAGTAGATTAAAGACCACAGTTGAAAGGGGCAAAGTTCCTCGTCGTTATCCCTACTTTGAAATTGAAACTACTGTATGCATGACCATGGAAGCTGTATATTATATGAATTATAATGCCTTCACACTTCTACTAGTCTGTTATTCTGTATATTATGATATTATGATATAACTATTTGTTGACAACGAAAATGCTACTGCAGATTGTTTGAAAAGAAAAGGCAAGAAATCCAATGAAATAGCAAAGGGTTTATAGTCACAGAGTCAGTGTCAGTTTTATATTATATATCAGTATTTTATATTATCTACTTTTATAGCTATCAATAGCTGATTCGAGTAGCCTTTCAAGTCTTTCAGGTTTACAATAATCTACTTAATAATAAATAAACGATGCCCTATACGTGTTAGGCCTGGGAATATTTTAAACTTTTGTCACTAAGTACCTATAGATACTTTATTTTGAGTTAAAATGCTCGCTTACACTTAAGTATGTGTGCCTGATTTATTTATTTATTTGTTTACTGACAGAGTCAACAGGAGTAATTAAATTCGACCTGTGCACTGTATCTGATACAAACATGCACAATATATAGATTTACGTTTATATATATGATTATAATGCAACATTACGTATTGTTCGAGATGTAGGTATTTGAGTACTGACGATGAGTATTGAACTGTATTTATGAACAATTGTAAATAAGTATAAATGTTTCTCCTACACAACCTCCAGCTCATTTTATTTCATTCCATTCCAAATCCAACTGGAAGATATTTATTTACCGAGAGAATCGCATGCTGCATATTTCAGAGTGCAGACTTTTTTGATTTGTGTGGATGTGTACAATAATAATAATAGTAAATGATAGTTAACGAGTTATAAAACTCACATGTCATATACGTACATAATATATTATGCATTATTATTTACTCTTGTCAGCAAAGTATACACACATATGCATTTAGGTAGATAAGTGTAAAATAGACAAAATAGCGATAGCTTCGCTTCTTTTTTCATGTAGCTTGATCTACTGAATACTATAATAATAATATGTATATTATCCTTATATTATACGAAATGTGTACTCTGAACTCTCCAATCTCCACAGACCTCAACGCTGCGCTGGCACTATGTATGCACGAGTTTCATGTGCTGTCAAGTTGTCCTTCCTCCAGCACGCAGAAAAGTTTCCCTATCTAAAAGTAACAAAAGTATATCTATTAAGTATATTATGCACAACATTATCTTTCCATCGCTTACACACATAATAAAATAGTATACACAACACAAAATAATTTTTTTATAACTTGACGCGGACCTACATTATATTATAATGTACATCATCTCACCATATTATGTATTTACTTCTGATATTTCAGCAGTATATTCGTTTGCCGAATAAGCAACTATGTTTTGTACATTGAGCTCATTTTAATGTAATGATAATATGTACGTGTGTATATTTTATGTCAGACACATGGAAGAATTCACATCTATAAAAACCAATGGCAACAAAAACATTGTGTATATATCCAGTATGCATCCGTTGTGTGTATAGTTTGTAGTATGCATGTAGTAAGTATGCAAAATCTATATACATAATCGTTTTTTTGGATTCTACTTCAAGGACGACCAAAAAGTTGCGAGAAAATAATAAAAAACAGCTAATACTATCTAACAATAAGAAGAATGGAAGAGGTTTATGTTCATAGCAAGACAAAATTTTGCACTTTCGAACACATCATCATTTATTCTCATAGCTTGTAAGTTAAAAGTTAAAGTATCATAGTACTGTAGTATTATAGTGGTAGTGACTAAAAATGTATTCGTAACTTTAAACGTTTGACATCATTTTTTAGTACACAAATACAAATAATGGAATGTCACGACATAAAAAGCCAGTGATATGAAATCTTAGTTTTTGCTTATTAATGCTCATAAAATCACAATGAAAAATATATAAGTTTGAAGTTTTTTCCTGTGAAGTAATCATGAAATTATGGGAGAGTGTGTTAAAAATTTGAAAGTTCAGAGTCTTGTGGATTTGCATGTGACAAAATGCTATAATAAAAATACATCATTTTGTTGCATGAAATTTTTGCAATATATTATTGTATTATTTGTTATTTGGCATTTATAATCCATAATTGTATTATGTATGTTGGTAGTTTTTAGCAATAATAATTGTTTTTAAACGAGTGTCAGCTACATTGCCCTTAATTTGCACGGTGACAAGTCTCATTATATTTGAAATGTAAACATAAAAACAGTCTCATCAAGGAAAATAAAAAATTTACGGCCAATAACGTTTGCGCACATGATTTGTTGGTCATTTTCACAATCATGGAATGCTGTATGGCGTATAGCAAACCCTAGTTCATTTGAATATCATTAAAAAATATTATGTATTACAAATAGATAGGGGTATCAAGTACATAGTAAAAATACATTATGGGTAATTACAAAAGAACACGCGAGACAGGTTTTGTCAAAACATAATTTATTGTCATATTTTAAACATTATGCGTACACTTCACTCTCAGCCCCCTTGTTGTAGGACCATCATCCAGTTCATGTTATCCAGTGTCATGACATCGTTTTGACTGTTATGCGGTAGTCATTAGTCACCACAATTGTATGTACAGTAAATATATACGAAACGGATGCAAAATATCTATCAGCGATCAGCGATGCTTAATGGATAGTGGAAATTGAAAAGTTACGCCGAATATTATGATTTTACATTAGAAAATTTTATGTATCCCCAAACTCTTCTCGTGTAGTATTTTCTTGTACAACTCCAGAGGTCTATATGAGATATGTGAGGTTTTCATGGCATCCCATTAAACACACAGAGGAATCACTATTATTTAGCCATTTGTATAATAATAATATGCAATGTAAACAAATAAGATGGTAATAGGCTTCCCATTAAAATGCCATAGAACAGCTATTTTCATTACATAAAGCTTTGTTTCACCGTTATAAGGGATGCTCCAGAACGAGTACCTTGCTTCCCATGGCCTGTGACCCCTATTCCTCACTCACGTCTTTGGTCCACCCATAAATCAAGTAAACAAGCACAAAATGATTAAACGCCATTTAATTATAAAACGTTATAATTTTACTTCAATTTGAATTTACATAAAATTAAAATGTTAATTGTTTACGGCACTGTAGACTGTATATTGTGTAGCTCTAACAATTAGATTGCATTTCATCTGAAACATTGAATCAATGTTCAAAGAACGATTTTTTGCTCGAAAATGTCCTTTGCCTTTCAATTTTCAATACAACATTCTCTAGATTATGATTTAATGTAAAAACTAAAGCTTACCGTGTTTTATAGCTTATTTATTAAGTACTTAAGCGTTTCACATTATTGCTTGTGTTTGTAAAATATAAAGTAAAAACAAGACAAAAGACATGAAGTGAAAAATGAAGTGAAAACGTGAAACGAAACGAAAAGACTGAAGAGAGAAGTGAAAGCTAAAAGCATGGAGCTTTTCGCTCTGGTTTTCAAATTGCATTAAAGGATAACTTGAACAAAAAACAAGGCGGTCAATCAGCAATCTTTTGACGACTTAAAATATTTTTTGTCTTTAGTCTTTAGACGTTAAGTCGAAAAAATGATGCATTACAAAATTTTATAAATTATTTTTGAAAATTTTTTAGTGAATAAGAACAAATCAAGTGTACAAATTTTATGCATAGTCAAGTTCAAAAACATGTTAAGGTCCTTCGAATTCCAGAAAGTTAGTGTAAAGTACAAAATAATTCAAGTTTTTTCTGAGTTGTCTTTTCTTCTTTCTTTTTGAACTAGGAAGATTAAGAAGTGAAAGACAGTGCATGCGTTTTTCATTTTGTAGCATGATCAAGTTTTAGTTTTCTTTAAAGGACAGTTAGGAAATTGGTTAAACATGGAGCCCTTCTTGCCATTTGAAATCAATCTACTCGTTTTGCGTAAGATTTTATCTCAATTTGATATAACATTTCATATTTCATGTTGTATGTAGGCGTACATTTCCAAAGCTATAATTTATTTTGATTTTGTTTTACATAATATTTTAAATGCTATATTTGATATTCCACATTTGCATTTGATCAAATTATAAATAACGTGTTGTTTATTTTGTACATTATTTATTTGTTTTTATTATTTGTAGGTCATTTGGTACGAGAGGGTTGCTCGGAAACAATTCGTTGTTATGCTTCTGAAAATAGTACGGTTAAGGAGATTCTTTCTAGCAATAAAGGTCTTGAAAATGCAGGCAGTGGGATCGAGTACATTCGTCAAAAACTTGAAGGCCCTTCTGCTAGTGTAGGATTGACTGATATTCTTTCTGATTATGGACGAGCAAAAATTTTGAGTAAGATTCCACAATTTATCCCTTTATTTATATTTAACTAATGTGTATTGTAAAAGTTCATTTAAGTACATAGTATAGTTTAGTAACTTTTTATGAAAAGTTTGCTTGATGTTAGCATCTAAAAACTATTCTTCAGGAAAAACGATTGTAATTTATTTTTCCTTAATTCTGTAGCTCACAATTTGGTGAAGAAACTCTTTGAATGGAAACTTTTGTCTCCCTATATTGTCAGTCCCAATGATACGCTAGCAACTCAACTGTATCATGTAAGTTTTCTTATACTTGTACACAGTCTCCTCATAATCATTATGCGTATTATGGTAGGAATTGTGTTTTGGAATGGTTATAGTAGTAGTTTTCTTCGTCTATTTTAACATTTAGGTGGAAAACTTGATAGAGTCTAAATGGAAGGATAGTCAAAGTCATAGGAATGAGACAGAAAAACTAAACCAGTCTTCGTCTTCTTCGCCCGTTGTTCCTGCAAAAGCTCCTTGTATTTGTGTTAATGCGGAGACGCAAACGGAGACTGTTGAAGAAAATATCGATGATGACAACGGAGATGAGATTGAAGACATTGAAGAGGATAATGATAATACAGTTAATAAGGAGAAGGATGAAACGGAAAAAATTCTTCAAACTCTCAGTTCTCCAAACGTAGTGGAAAAAATTGTCAGCATAGCAAATAGGAAGCTGACAAGCAAACAAACGACTGACCCTGTCGGTATGTGTTTTTTATATTTTTTTAATCTTTCTCTAATAATGAATAATTTATTAATGATATTATTTTCATGATATTTTAAATGTGCATTAAAAAAGATGATTTGTATATTTCAACTTTCAGGGCCTTCTATGAGTAGAGACCTACATATTGCCAATGGTGTTGATGAGAGCAGTAGTGACATTGACAAAGTTCTTCTCGACATTCTTTGTGGTATAGGAGGGGACAAATTGTCCGTTGGAATATTAGATGGGAACTCAAATCCTACGGCCACTGCCAACAACATTAATGATCCAAGTAGTAATTTGAATATAAATAATAATAATGTCAGCAACTATCAACCTGACGGCAATAATATGGATATGAGTATGAATCTGAATACTGTAGAAGCATCTTCCTCAGTAGGGCCAAATTTAATTACAATGTTTCAAGATGCTCAAACAATTATTCAAACTACGCCAATATCTGGTACCTTGGTGAATGTTACGGACGAGGATTCCTTATTAAATCCTAAGCCAATGTCAATTCCTTCCACTTCAACTGGTTATAGTAATTATCAACAATTACAAAACAAATTACCAAACTCTGAACCAGCTCCAATTCCCGTTCCTTCAAGTACAAGTGCCACCAATACCTCATCGACGTCTACTCCTACTGTATCTGCTCGTGATTTATTAAAACCATGTTATACTGAGATCAAACTCCCTTCAACTTCCACTTTATTAGCAGCAAACAATAATTGGCAAAAACTACGTCGTCGAAACATTGTCCCAAAAGTGCCTGGTAATAATAATAATAATAATAATAGTACTGTAAATGCTGTTACAAACTCTAATGCAAAAACGAGTGTAGCAACTGTTGCGAATAGTGTTTCAAACAGGAGAAAATCCAAATTGATATCTCCGAGAAAATTGCCACAAACTCCAATAGGTTCAAGCAGCTCTCAAGATCCTCTCAAGTCCAACTCCAAACCCACCCTAGTTTCTACAACAATCAGGCCTGCTGTAATAATCAAGACTCCTGTATCAAAACCTCAAGTGACTGACAACGATAGTAAAAGCATTGTCATTAATAATAGCATTAGCACCAGCATCAATAACCCTGGTACCAGTATTAACATTAACGTAATAAATAGGAACAATGAGGACGATGATTGCTGCATTGTTGATGTGGAAGCCATGGACGACGACAATAATATAATTGTAAATGATATGATTGAGTATCCCCCATACTTTCCTACTCCGCTAAAAAATAACAGCAATGATGACATTATGGCCTCATCACTACATAATAGTAGTTTAAAAAATAATTCTAGTTTCCAACATAGTGAAACCTCATCCTCATTGAACACGCCAGTGTCAACAGTTCAAAAAAGTCAGCCAGAAGAAGTCATGAAAACAGCGACAAAGACAAAAACACCAGCACCAACTACCGAAACAAAAGCGTCCAACGACAATGTCGGTGTGCAAGATGAAACTCCGGTGGCATCCCAGTCAGTCCAAAAGATGAGAGAGAATCCCTCATTTATTAATAGGAAAAGTTATACTTCCCCTAGGAAAAATAAGCATATCCGAAGTCTGGTATTTAATACTCCTCCGGGATCGAAGAGCGAACGATTTGCCAATGAAGTTCTTGGCTTCTCAAGGACCCCATTGAAACGAACTTTATCCTCCTTGACCTGCTCGAAATTTGACTTTTCATCATCAAAAAAGAGATTAAAATTAGATAATTTAATTGTCAGTTCTGCACAAAAAAGTTCTACTGCTGCTGCTGCTGCTGGTGTTGCATCTACTTCTTCTCCTATCAAAACCGTGAATGTGAAAGCAATTGCTAATTTATTAACACCAATCGCTGAAATGAGTTTTACTGCAAGTCCAACAATAGTTAATAATAGTAACAACAACTGTAATATTTTACAGGAGATGGCTGAAATACATCAAAGCTCAGAGCAGGAAGTTTCAAACAATGCTAATAATAATGTTGACAGTAGTGCCAATAAAGACGTTAGTAGTAGTATTAACAGTACACCATCGACAACTTCAGAAAACCTGTCTAATAGGCGGGTGCTTAGGTCTAAGAAGGTTCAAATAATAAACAAGGACGAATCTACAGAAAATAAAGGACGTAAGAGACAACCGAGAAGAAAATGTAAAGATAAGAACGATAAAAATAATTCAAATGCTTCTTCTTCAACACCAACCTCAGCGACAGTCGTGGAGCCAAGTATAAGAAATTTAAGAAATTCAAAAGAGAAAAATATATCGGATGTTGTAGCCATGGTGACGGAGACATCAAGAGACATACTAACCAAGAGCAAAATTATCAATACGACAATACGAGATTCCCACAGCGAAAGTAAAATTCCTCTTAACTCAACCTCAACCTCTTCAAGCAATGTTATAAATAGTAGCAATAATAATAATAGTAGTAGTAGTAGTAGTAGTCATTTTAATAATTCGGCACAAAAAACCTTACAATTCTCTAAGGAAGCGAGTCCATCAAAGAAATCATCATCAAGTCCAAATAAGTCAAGTACGAGTACAAGTTCGAGTAACAGTATATTGAACAAATCCAAGTCACCACTGAGGAGAATCTTACCAAAGCCCGTGCCTCCGGATATCATCTTGCCAGCATTTCCTCCTCCTCGTCCTGAAGTCAATGTTAATTCAGTTGTATTTCCTTCGAAACCTTCTCCAGCTCCTATTCCTTCAACAACAATAGTATCCACATCTACACCGGGAAAGACAAGAGAACTCTCAGCACCCGAATACATTCTTTCAATTTTATCCAATTCTCCAAACCCAAAAATATTCGGAGAACGAATAGCGGCACAGCAGTCCTGTTCATCGGTTACTACTTTACTCACATCGAAGCAGAGCAAAAATCTCACCACCCCCGCAAAGTTCCCCTTGGGTTATGGTGGTGGTTCAAGTTCAGACTTGAGTAATTCTCTTAAATCTCTTCCGAGTACCCCTCGGTGTGTGACTAGCTTTGGAGCGGATAGTAATAGTCAAAGTTTAGACCTTGAGAGACAAAATGAAGGAGATCAACTCATGTACTATCCGCACTACAGTTTTCTCACCTCAACTCCAGTGAAAGTAGGCCCACCCCAAACACCAGGAAAGGATATTTCTGTCTCTGCCTTAGTGTCGACTGAAGAGCGAAGCAACATTTATAGAATACCTAGTATTTTTGATACTCCTTTAAAACCTAAATCTCAAGATGCTGCTTCAGCAACGAAAAGACCTTTTTCATCTCCTTTTACTTCCCGAGTTCCTTCTTCTTCTTCGCTTACTTCTACTTTTACTACTAGCTCAATTACTACTACTACTACGACTACTCAAATTACTACAAGTACAAGTACAAATACAACGAAAACAGCCATTACGGATAAAACAGCTCTTGCCCTCTCAAATGGCACTCCCAGTCCAAGTTCTAATATGAATGTAATGGCGACTCAACCTAGGAAATCGACTGCCTTGAGCAAATTACTACTATTAGCTCAGAAGAAATCTCAGGAGCAGGATAGGGCTCGCACAGAATCTGTTAATCATCTAAAAATACTCACTAGCAATCCATCGATCATCCTTACAACTACACCGACTTCCGTGGCTACTTTGGACTTGTCTTGTTCCTCCTCCTTCTCCTCCCCCTCCGTGTCTGCAGTAAATAGTAGTAGGGAGGGTAGTAGTAGTTTTAACCAAACCACTGTTAATAAGACTACCACTATTATTAAAACTCCGAACAACATCCCTACTAAGCCAATGTCATCGGCGGCGTCACAAAATATTAGCAGTCTGTTTTCCCTTTCATCTCCCGAGGTCAGCTCCAAGTCCAACTCCTCATTATTATCATCGACAACGAATACGAGCAGTACTTTGACTCCCTCATTACCTTTACCTCACCGTACACAAGTTGGAGTTTCCCTGGCAACTCCAAGTCCAACTACTGCAACCTCCTCCTCAACAACAACAACAATAACAACACCAAAAACTCGAGGTGGAGCTTCCAGTAAAGAAAGAGCGACTCCTTCACAAAACAGTAGCAATAATAGTTCTTTTAATTCTTCACGAGGCTCCCCGATGAGAGAAAGTATGCATAGAAGTAGTAGAAGTAGTAACAATAGTTACAGCAACAAAAGAACTCCAACCATTCAAATCATTAGTCCGCCAAAAATTGATCCAAGAAAGCGCTCCCGTTCTAGGCGAACTCCTCCGCCTCCGAAGGATAAAAAGTCATCGTCAACATCATCAAGGTCAAGAACTGCAGACAAAAAAGTGGAAAATAAAATAGCTTCCCCTAGAAGGCAAGACAAGACGAGGAATAGATCATCGCGATCATCTTCGTCCACATCTAGTAGTAGAAGTAAGAGTCAACAGCATCATGAACACCATAATAAAGAAAAAGATCGCAGGGAACGTGAACGGGAACGACATGACTCTGATAGAGGTCATCATCATGATTCAACTACTAATAGTAGAAGCACAAGATATAGGAAACCCGCAAATACATCTACTGCGGGTAATAATTCTTCAAGTTCAACCAAACCGTCATCGTCATCCCTCGGTGGTAGTAGCAGCTCAAAAAATTCAAAGTTACCATTCACACCAACAACTGCGAGGCAAAAGTCACTTACGGAAAGGGAACAAATGGGTGTTTTAGGCCTTCTCCAGCTTCGCCCTGCTGCCACTAGTGATGTAAATAGAAAGCATAATATTTCTACAGTTATATTTTCTACTTTCATACAATAATTCTATATTTTCTCCTCCAAAGTCATATTGTACTAAAACTTATAATGCATATCAAATTTATGTATAATGTACCTATGTATAATCTTTCAATTGTATTTTTTTCATTTTCAGAAACCTACACCCCAACTTCTGTCTAAAGTTAATATAGACAATTTTCTATCGTCCTACGTACACACTAGTGGGCATTGAATGAAAAAGGATGACGATTGCTGAACAAAATCATGAAGTCTTCTTGTTCCTTATTCTTCGCCCTTTTATTCTAGAAAAAGACACTGCATTAGAAACCTTAACAAGTCAAGTCATTCGATCCAAATCCAGCATGAGATAGACTTTACTCTCGAAAATGATTTGTCAACTTTTCAATTGTTATAGTTATTTTGTGCTTTCCTAATGTAAGTATAGATTAAATTTACAAAGTATTTTGTTAAAAATATCAATTATCTAGTATGTATAATATCATCATTTTATTGACTGTTTCGTGATAGTTTTTTTTTTCATTTTTGTTTGGCCAATTATCATGGTCTGGCATGATATTGTTATAAATAACACATATTGTATTTAATATGTAAAAATTAATACGAGTGATATGATAATTTTTCATATATATTTACATATTAAAACGATGTTATGTATATTTTTACTCTTTTTAGAATGATAAAGTTTTAAAACCTACAATAACATTAGAACTAGTGTCTATAATACCGACTTTTGTCGCGATAGAAACGTGCGAGATTTGTCGG
>JAQIVE010004076.1:0-15261 GCA_034698285.1 Sminthurinus bimaculatus | reverse complement strand
CTACAATAGGTTTTGTTTAATAATCAAGAGGTGGGATACGGCGCTAAAAGTGATTCGCGCGGAGCGCGAACTTGTTACAAATTATAATACCTAGTATCGTATTATTATAGATCGAGAATTATTGTGATTACCATAATAATTTATTGTATAAGTAAGCGGTTGGATGCATAGATTATCATACAAGTATAATATAACACAATTGTGATAATAATGATAAAAAATTATGTTACTTATTTGAAAAAAATGTGGAATAAATCATTTTACTCTTATTATGATTGCATATGTACATGATGTGGTTATTCTGTACTTATGAAAGCTTCCTTTTGGAATCAGCCCATTGAAGGGTAACTGTTTTGTGCATATGAACGAAGCTATCGAAACTATTCATATGCATAAAGTCTCCGAAATTCGGGGGAATTGAGCTGCTGTTCATATTTATTTTTTAAATTCTGTTTTCGACATCCGTAGCCATCAAATACAAACAAACAAAACAAAAGCACATTTTTTTCCAAATTCGGAAACCTTACTCTCCGATGTAGAACAATTTCAAACTTCCATAGTGCAACTTTGTAGCATCAGTTTGCGAATCAGTTTGAATCTAATCTTATGCATGTAAACTATACATCAAATCATGGATTCCAAGCTACTGCTTTGAAGATGTATGTACTTTTCAATGGGTCAAGTCCAAAAGGAATCTATATTACACATCCTACTTATTTACACACGACATCACTTGTGATGATTTAGTTCAAGTCCAAGTTTGACTCAACGGAAGTATATTACAGGTAGTGTGTATTATATGTTATTATATAGTTCTAATTTAAACTAATGGGCAAATGAATGAATGAATGAATAAATGCATGGTTAACATGAAAAGTTCTCATGCCACAGAGGAAATGCGAAAAGTTGGTTGTCGTTGATTGTTTCCGTACGACGTGTATTTTATGAATATGTATGTATACCACCGTATCGGTAAGCCCAGAGTGTTTTGTGTTGTCGGTGCGTAAAAAGTCATTCTAATTACTCACTGCTCACTTATCATCACAGACGTTTACAAGCTCAAGCTTCTGAGCTCCTAGTGTAATAGCAACAGGGAGTTCTATGTATTTACAATGATGGTACGTATGTATGTTTAAGCCTTTAGCAGAATATTGTTACAATTGCAAGGTGGAAGATACATAAAAATGTGTGTATAGTGAGAGCTAGAGGCCATCTTCATCATCGTCGTTGTCATTGTCGTCTTTTGGTTTGACAGACTTGACTGGCTGACATTTTTTGTCTGACAGCGTGCTTTTGGTGTGATGATGAAAAGGATGGAGTCAAGAAAAAAGGAGGATTTTCTCTCCCTGTTCTCCCCTTCATCTTCCGGTACCGACAAACAAATATATTCATATCAGTAATGTTCACATATGTAGATGCAGCACAATTTAATGCATTTATCTGTATTAGGTTCACAAGATGTAATACATAATATATTAAGCATGCATGTTGTCTTGTGTACATTCCGTGTGAAGGAATATGTATACATGTATGTGTATAGCTGCCAGACGTACTGTTTTGTCCAGTACAGTACTGGTTTTGAAACGAGAATTTTAACATTACGTAAACGGCATACACTAGATAAAATTGAAATTCTTGACGATTTTTTTGAAAAAGGTACTGATTTTGGGGTCAGAAAATCTGGCAGCTCTATGTATGTGTCATACTTACGTACATATGTACTTGAGACATAAATTGTAATTACCTTGTTGCGATTGTTTTTTCTCCTTCTTCCCCCTCTTTGAAAGTCATATAGTCAAGCTTTATGGGTTTAAAGTTTTAATTACTCCGTTTCGGCCTTTCTTTCTCTGATTCTCTTGTAGCTTGTACAATGTACTTTGTGTAAACACCTGAGAGAAAAGGAATATCGAGTGTAACATAATATATATTGTGTTGTTGTGTTGTATGGGTATACGAAAGCAGTGTGGAGGGGAAGAAGAAGAAGCTCGAGACACGAGAAAAATGTCAATGTCAACCAACTATGTATTTGGTATTTTCCAAGTGAAAATATGTGTTCAGTCAGTACCTTCTCAGTTTTGAAATCAGGAAAATGGTTGAATATTGGTGTTAGTATGTTTATGGTACTCTCGTATACTCGTATATGTACCCCATGTATTCGTATGTAGTTACTTGCTTTCATCTTCATAACTTACCGTAATGCAACAAGTACAATATCATGTATGATGATTATAATATCACTGTTGAAGTACAATTAGAGCACTTTTCAAATATTTCCATCAAAACCAAAAGACAACATGAACATAATATTAATATACCTACTCTCCCTGCTAAAAAGCTCTTGTTTTTCCTAGTAACTAATTACTTTTTTGTGCTACTGTACTAATCATTAAATGGATGTATGGTGTATTTTTTGTATTTTTGTTTTAAGCTTCTTCTTTCTTTGCTGACGAATATCCATTAATCTACCGTACCTTAGTCCTTCGTTTTGATTTAGAGCTGCTAATTTCATCTTCTTCGACGTTTCTGCGAGATTTACGTATCTTGTATCTTACACAAATACAAAAATATTTATTCTATAAGCCAAAACATGGATTTACTTTTTCATACTTATACCTTATATATGCAAACGTCGAGTGTGGTTTTCAAATGGTACACATGATATATAACGTCAAATTTAGATTGTCGAAAGGTATGCTCATTCAGTATTTGCGATTTGTAAATTTGTAATCGCTAGCCTAGTAAAAACCTAGGGTTAGCGGTTGATTAAATGTGAGCCAGGTTTAATACTTAATGATGTCACAGACTTACAAATTCAAGTGCATTTCAAGTTCAATGTCTACATAAGGTCTATAAGGTTCCAATTAAAGGACAATCTGTAGAAATTTGGGTGCATTGCTTTGACAATGCATACATTTTAAATAAAAGATTTGTTGCACACAGTTCCACGCTCCAATGAAAAAAATGCATCTAACCTGTAACTACTCTAGCGTGGAAAATTAAGATAAGTTCAAATTTTGTCGTAGCTAAAATGTATTTAGTTTTGATAAAGGATGATAAAATAGGAGGCATGTCAGAACGAGAAAAATTGAAAGCAGCCTTGTTAGTAATTAGTCTTCCGTTCCATTGAAACTCTAAATTTAAACATCAAAGGTATAAAAAACAATAGGTCAAGATTCAACTTGAGCTTCGATCGATTTTGTTGATAATTCACTTTCGTAGATCATGTTCAGCGTAGTTTGTCTTCAGTTGCTCACTACCTCACATCATAGTCGTAAAAAAATCTAAATTTTTCATATGAAACACTGAAAAAGAATTGAAGGCAGCAGGATCTGTATCGAGCAAGTATACATATAGGTATTATGCATGTATATCTATAACTAATTTCATTGCTTCACAGCTAGACGTCGATCTGGACTTCTAGACAGATTATACGTTTAAGCTTCAATGCGGCATACGTATACATATAAATCCAAGGGATACCTAGAAGACTAAATTTAATGAACTTAAATGTATGTGATGTACGTATATAATATGTATATTGTAATAATCAAATATCAAATTATGAACGGGACTGACGAGTGCACAAATTGTGATGCATTCAAAATTCATCCATATGTTTATCTATAGATACTAGTCGAGCTTTGCGTTAAATTAGAGATTAGTGAAACAGCTCCAAATAATGATCAAAATTTTAATACAGGCATAAAATACAGTCAACCTATTCAAGGTGGAGTCGTTTTTTATGACTACGTGCATTGAGAAGGGGCAGAGAGAAAGAAAGAGAGATGGAGAGGGAGAGAAATGAAGAAAAGAAATCTTGTGCTTCACATAAAAATTTCAGCCAAATTAATGTAAAATTATGATGACCATCCATCCATAGTCTAAAGGAATGAATTACGTACTTACTTAGATGAGATGTTTCAGAGTTTTAGGTAAAAAGTAGGTGATGTGTGGAATACGTGAATGTATATGCACACGGATACTGATAGAAGATACAAAATATATGTATATGCGTGTATAAATCTCAAACTATAGGCAGCAGCATGCATGTAGTTATTCACACACGTATGTACATATTTACTACAATACAATTTTGGACTCGAGAGATGTTTCAGTAAATAGTAAATATGTGTATTGTGTATGCATAGGAATTTGATATTATATTTTGTGTTGTTCCCCCATTTAGTGTAAAATTATGTATAATACGTATAAAGTACAGCGAAGAGATTTGTGTACAGATATTATCTCGCACGCATTCACACATGACATAAACATAACTTTCGCATCTTTGTTAATTACAAAGAAATTCACACACACTAACAACACATGCCCCGTATGAATGAATCGAGACAAAGTCAGAAGCTCACAAAGCATATGTATGTATGCACATTAGTTTAGTAAGCTTTCTGTCTCGATGATACGAAAATCTTTTTGTAAAAAATGGCAAATCTGTAGCCACCGAATTGTAGCACTATTACACGATAATATAATAACTACATATATTACTCATGCTGATTTGTAGGTCAAACAGTTTGTTTTTAACACTTGTAATTAGTGAACATGAATGTGTGTTGTATACACATTCCACATATAAGCATACTGTGGTGTATGATATATGATGTACGCAATATTTCTGAAAAAGCTGATAGAAAATGTTCAAAGATTTTCGAGGAATAGTTAAAATGATCATTCAATGCATGTATTTGTATCTATTTTACTTACTCGAAGAAGATCATGTACATTGACAAGCTGAGCACGCACAATAATTGCACTTGAAATTGTAAGCACATAAGTGTGTATACATACAGAAGTGAAAAGTCTCCAACAGTTCACTGCGAACTTAACCTTAAACCTAAAACAAGATTAAGATTGCTCAAGCAAGAAGCCCAACAAAAATAAGTGACCATCCGTACTTCAATGCATACACATGTACAAATATATACAAGAACAAAACAAAAAGGAGCAAAATTGAACTACTGGCGGTGGTTAAGATGAACACGACTTTACCATAAAAGTTTCCATTTCTATACTGGCGACTCGTTATCTGCGAATTGTTCACAATTTGCAACTTCAATTTATAGCGCATGCAGTCTAATCAGGCAGAGTGGATAAATACAGTAAACATGGCCAAAATTATATATTTTTGTATGATATCTATGTATTTATAATAGCTCTATCTATTTTGTAACATTGTACACGTTAACTTTCATTGAGATAAAAGAGAAACTTGTAAGTATTTGTGTACATAGTTTGTATATACAATAACAAAGTACAAAATGCTTTCTATTTTTTCCTCAACACTTATAGCCCGCCGTTTGCTACGATTTACAACTAGAAATTTCGGCTGAGTTTTAGTGAGTGGTACTCCAATTTTAATTTTTCATCAAGGGGTTTTTCACTTTTGTATAGTGCTTTTCCTTGTCATATGCATTGTTTATTTTCTTTCGTGAGGATCTTTTGACTTTGAGTTTTCTGTTCGGACATTTTGAAATTTTCAAGCTTATGACATGGGCATGATACATGATAATACGAGGCTAATGATGATGATGACGATGATGAAAAAATGGAATGGAATCCGTTCTACATATTTTTTGATATTATTATGATGTGGAAAAAATACAATAATATACAATACGTATGCATATAATAATATAAACTATCTGTACAATGCTAATGTATTAGCACTGTTTTACAGTTGACCCCTCTTCGCATTCGTGTATTATGTATGTATGTATCTTAAAGAAGTGAAAAAAGGAATTTTTTCTGGGGATTATTTTTTCCCTATTTATTATTATGCGTAGTTGGTTAAAAGAACATTTACTTTTTAAATTCCTCGCCATTTAAGATGAAAGCCCTTAAAGCTTGTCGTTGATGACAATTTTTATGGTTTTTATGCTACATATGTACATTATATTGTACATTTCACACACAATACATATGTACATACAGCACACACACTCAAAGACACAGTAGAATTCCTGTAAATAAACAAAGCATATTTTACATTAAATGCATATAATGATACTTTCGTCTGTTCTCATTGCACATCATTATCATCAACATCATCAGCTTGTGACTTCAGTCCAGTGGGTATATAGATGCTAATTAACAAGAATGAAATATATTGCACATTTTTTTCACTGGCGTTCCTTCTGATGCCTTCATAAAACAGGACTGCAGGACACAATCTAGTTAACGAAGGAAAGAGAAAGAGGAGAATAGGAAATACAGTACACATAGATATATACACAAAGACGAGAACGACCCAACGCACATCGTTCATACAAAAGTACAAATACAAATGCAAATTTCATTGCCCATATTATACATTATGAGGATTTAATATTATTATCATCATCAACATATTTTTATTATTATTGCTGTATTGTACATACAGATGTACATATTTTAAAGTCATAGATAGAATAATGTACGTATCTCTTTCTCTCTCTCTCTCTCTCTCTCTCTTGACTTTAGACATGATCAGCCAATGGCAAGCTTTTTTCTCTTTTCGCAAGAAGGCTCGGAATTTTATGACAGGGTTCTCCTGCATAAAATATGGGACTCTGCATGCTCTTATTTAATAAGTAAGAAAGTGTGTGTCTCTGCTTGCTCTACCCTTTTCCATGGATAATGTATAATAATAATAAGAGGAAAGTGTGTGTGTGTGTGTGTGTGGATCAATTATTAGAAAAAAAAGCTATATCATATTATGGTTCTGTAATTGTATGTATAGTATGTTATACTTACGTACCACGTACCTGTATTACCTATATACGCAGAGCTAATAACATTAAAGAAGAGACAATGGCACATAGAAAAGGAGCGTAATGGTAATGTTGAGTTCATATCCGCTCGAGATCAAGAAGATAAAAATCCTCCGTTCAATTTATATTTTATAATTTTTCAGGCTTACTTGCTTAATACTTACCCATGATCTTATAATGCATCATATTTATCTAGCTGTGATTATGTCGTTCGGTGCTTCTCAATTCTACATACGCATCATGTACAGTTTGTACTTTGTACATAGTACTTTTACCTAGCTCTATACTTGTCTCTTGAGGACTGCTGCTCATTAGGATGTAAAAAGTAAAAAGTATCAGAATCAACAAGAGCATAAATGTGTCTTCTACTTATAAACTGTAATGTATATCGTCCGGATTCTGACAAAAGATACCTACTTATGCATAAATTTGTATTTGTTTATGCTTTTGTGTATCGTGTGTACTTAATAAACCTATACACACATATATTCCATACCTTTGCAGCATTAGCTTCTTGAGACCGGACCAAATAATAAGACACCGCACTGATATAATGGGATTATGGGATATGTGCAAGACGCACGTTAGCCTGTGAGCACATTTATTATTAATGGTGAGAAAACGCAAAATCCTCCATGTATATACTTGTACACATACTTACACGAATGATATTTGTAAATACACAGGTTTGTTTTGCCCTGATTAAAAAAAATAACTTCTCTATTCTCTATACAAACACACATGATACCTTTATTGTCTGCGGTGTCAAAAGTAAAGCTCATGTCTCATGTATAAGCATAATAAGAATAAGAATATCATAATTGGATGGTGCATTGTTTTGTTTTGTTATGAGCCTTGAACTTGACTTGAGAGCTTGTGGAATTTGCTTTGTGAAAATCCGCACAAATTTCGCCGTATCATAGCCATATCAGTATATACGATAATGCCTGAGTACATACTATACATACACGATATATATGTACACACACAAATTTCAAGATGAGATAAAGACGTACACAAGTAAGCAATACATATACACGCATTTTTATACCCATTTTATTCTTTATGTGGTCGTGGTCACACCTCATCCTCACCCTAAAAAGATGTAGAGACACTACCAGGGAATAATAGAATAGATTTTCTCCAACTTTATGAGCTAACTTGACAATAATTACAAATTACAATATATCTGATGTATAAATGCATTCGTGTATTTCTTATGACGCACATGAACAAATGGAGATGATAGATGATCTTTTCCATGTTAAGGTATTTCTAACCTACTTACAATTAAAAAATTAAATTTATATTATAGACAATCTTCTATATTCTATATGTTTGTATGTATAATTCAAACACTCCTTAAAAATGTGAAATCTAAAGTTATTAACTGAGAGTTTAAGATTCAATTTAAGACTCGCCAAGAAGTAATATGTATACAAACTTGTTTAATGTCAATATTATATCAAACACAATAAAACTGAGGAGTCACATAATAATAACGATGATAAAAATAGTAGAGAGTAAGAAGAGTAACAAGTCATATAATTATTATGCAAAAAGGAGAAATAAATTACATATTAACCATACATGATGCATATCCCATCAGGATCAGGTCTCACCTTTTAAACAATATAAGTTAATCATAATCATCATGTGTGTAATAATATTATATTGCTTTAGAAATCAGCTGTCCATTTTCAAATCATTCAGGCTTGGAGAAACTTTTGGTTTCATCTTTCACCTTACTTACCTACCTACCTACATACTTATGCGTAAGTAAACTCATAAAATGAAAATGATGGATGAATCGATCTCTTTTATATTGTATATATTATGTATACTCTTGACTTTTAAAAAATCAAGTAAAAGCACCCTAAACCTAAGTAAATACTGTAATGTTCAGCAATCTTTATGAGACGATGACGACGGACAATCAAAAATGAATGTTATAACATAATATATATCTGTGTAATCTCTTTGGGGTGAATGCCATAAATACATTTTAAATTGTTGCTTTATCTGCATGCAAAGTATATATACACGTACACGCATATAATATATAGTTTATAATTCAAAGAAAATGTGAAATGTGCAAAGAGGAGAGGTGTATGTCTATTATTAATCTATGTACCATCATTGTCCATCATGATGGCAATAATAATAGTAACAATAATAGTATCAAAACAAGTAAGATTATTGTTTCATACTCGTATATAGCAGACATTTGTCATGGTACATGGCCTCACCAGATCGCCAAATCTGATAAATATGATGTGTACTGGTCATAGGTTAAAATTGAAATCTTATGTAGATGACGAGTAAAAGGAGTACTGCAGTTATATTACACTATAATATAGATACATTATACTTCTTATCGTCCATATTGAAAGCGCAATAAAAACAACAAAAATAATAATACTAATAACAATATTATTATGATATCATACTCATGTTGGTATGTATGCATGAGTGTACGTGTGAAGATGAGAGTAAAGTGAGCAGAGTACATGGTAAATGTATAACATTTTAGTTGGGATGATCTCTCTCTGAGTGAGTCGGGATTGAAATAAAGTCTGCGTAAATGTATGCATTTGAAGCTAGTTAAGTGATACACATGTGATATATTATTATGAGAAAATGGTATCATTATTACTATTACTGTGTTGCATATAGCCTAAACTTTAAAGAGAGAAAAAGTAAAAAGTTAGTAAGCAAGGGGAAGATTTGAGGGAGAAGAAGGGAAAGAAGAAGTGTAATTATCGTTCATCTCTCTTTCATTTCTAATGTCTCTCTCTCTCTGTGTTTATCTTCTTTGCTGCTTCTTTTCTATATAGAAGGTCAAGAGTAAAAAGGTAAGAAGCTAATTTCAAGTGAGCAACAACAACTTCTATACGTTGCAATATAGTTACGTTGAACTGAACTGAGATTTTTCCCTCTCCCTTTGTCTCTCTCCGTATTCCACTCTCCCTTCCTCTGATGGTTTTTAAGGGCAGACAAGTCGCAGAATTTTCTCAGTCACTGTTTACCTCCTCAACTGAGCTAATCGAATTGAAAAGGCCTCTACTACTACTACTTGTTCACTTCGTCTTCTTCCACTTTGCAATAGTGAATTGTGTGTTGTGAAAATACAACAAGTGTTGTTGTTCAACCTTCGAAAAATAAATAAATAAATAAAATGGAATCCCTTTCCTACCGTTCTTGTTTACTTGTTGGGAGTGCCTTGGTTTTCAGTCTTTTTATCCAACTGTCTGCTGGAGCAACCTCAGCAGTAACTGGGAAACAGTTGTCCAGTAGTAGTAGTTCCATGTCTTATGATGGATCAACCGAACGTGGTGGATGGTCCTACCCAACGGGATATAGCTGGACGCAAGGAGCAGCTAGCTTTGGATTACCTCTCGTAATTATCCCCTTAATTTATTTCGGAGTTTTGTGGTGCGTGCTCCTTTTCGGATTGGCTGCCTTTCATATCCCTCATCATGTACCACACGCTCACAGACCTCACCATCATCGTAACAGGAGATACGACGACGCGTTCGAAGACGACTATGCTACTCAACAGCATATTATGTCCAGCATTTAAATGGTATGTTATTCGTCCATACTTTCAGTTATTGTACTTGTCTATTCTTGTTTTTAGTTATCGTCTTTAACTGTCTTTAGAAAAAAAATCTTGTCAAAACAACTCAAAAGTCCTTTTAAGTTTGATCAAATTTTGATGAAATTTTTATACATTGTCATCGAAATTTGGCAATCTGGTCAAATTTCATCAAAATTTCATGAAGTTGGACAAACCCCTTGATTTAAGGGTTGTTTTTGTTTTTCTGTACATGAGAAAACTGTATTACACAAATTAAAATTAATCATACGCAGTGTTCTATATGTAATAATCAATAATCAGCTGATGTATGTGAGTAGAGAACTGAAGAAAAGTGAAGGTTTTTCAGAAATATTTTGGACACACATCAAGAAAAGACTGATGACTAGCAATGATAGAGTAAATACATAATAATGATGCTGAAAAGATGCCAAGAAACTCCTCATATCTGATTTTATACTTATAGCGGTATAAAATTGCTCGACTTTCCCTTTCTCTCATCTTCTTCTTCTTTAGAGATATGAAGGACACTGTACAGTTTCTATTTCAAGATTACAAAGCGTCTTTGCTTTATTTAATTATACTGGTTAATGTTTAATAATATATTACCTCAAAATTATCCAATCCGTATTATAGTATTTGATGATTACTTATTATATTCTTTAGTGACACTCGAGTTCAAGTTCATGACGAAAAAAATGTTATCTGTATCTATAAAGATAAAAGGTTATGCATGAGCTTGATAATGATGATAAATGACGAATATGGATATGAGATGTAATATTTGCGTGTGTTTGCCTTGTTTGTTTGTATTCACAGAGAAAGCGAAACTTCTTGTCACAATCTTCTTTTTCTTCTTCTTCTTGGGTGTACAAAAAAGGAAGAAATATGAATAAATAACCATTATTACGAGGGGCAGTAAAACTCATGGATTGGAATATAGCGACGGAGAAAAAATATGTGTTCTCATCATCTTACCCACACGTACTTTTATTTTATACATATTTGTATGTAGAATATATAGCAATTGTATAGCTAATTGTAAGTTGCTGATTTTGCAAGTTCTTACCTCAGCTAAAATAACCCAAGTAGTTCCAATTCCCAAAGTTTACTTTTATACATATATCCAAAGATTACGGATTACTAGCAAGATAAGGTTGCAAAATATGCAGTAGTTTGATAATATTGTTATTGTTGTTGTGTTTGTTGAAAGTTGTTAAAGTTGATAGTTACTAGTGATTCCATACATACATAAGAATAATATAATATTCTAGCAATTAATATATTATATTATTATATACGCATTAATTTATTTGACATGAGGCAATATTTTATATATTGCTGTTATTAATACTTAAAAAAAGACACAAAAACTCTGACCCGACGCACTTACTCCATAGTTTAAATATACAATACATATAAATAAGACACAAAATAACTTGTTACTACTTACTTATTTACTTGTTACAGAAACTATTATAATATGCAAAAGCGTTGATCGCATGTTTTGTTACACTACTTGTTTTTTACGTTTATCTTTAAAGACGAGGAAGCAAGAAAAGAAAGTTATTGTTTTATTTTTTATACACTGGAGGATATTTTTATATGCAGGCTCTTCTATACTTTAGGTACCTTATACGTTATACAAATAGGTATATATATGATAGATTATAATTATTTGCAACTTGATTTAAGCTCCGGAATTTCAAATTGTACTGTACTGCTTTAAGGGGTTTGTTTTTTTCCTGTCTTTCTCCTATAATACATCCTATAACTATAGAATATTATTTATGTATTAATATCATGTCCTTCATTTTGTGAAAAATAAAATTGACTGTATATTTCTTATGTTTCCTCTTTTTACAAAAAGTAAAAAAAAAACGAAAGATACAAAATATTGTTTAAGCTTGACTTGACCACACACATTTTTTTGCATATATATTTGACTTGACTGAGCATAACGCCACATAAGAGATGGACAAATAACGAATATGTCATTCAATACTCGATGGAAAAAGCTAGTTGAAGAACTGAGGGTAAACATATCTGTATTCGGTGTAACAACAAAAACGCGGCCAGTGGACAGTTACACATAATCGTAGTAGGTACTATTATTTATGTATGTACAGGTAAATACTTACAGACTTGATCCATGCATTCTTCTATAGACCTTTGCACATGAACAACGCGTGAGCCGTGAGCGTTCAAAGCGTTGGAGTTGGAAAAGGGAGAAAGGAGGCTCATTCTTTCCCCTCCATTAAAGTGAAAAAGAAAGCGTCCATAATCCATAATGCGAAACAGCGTCTCCTTATTTATGTATTATACCCCACAATCCACAAGCACAATGAAAGTTGGATGACAATAGGACCGTAGGCACAGCTGAATTTTTTTCTGCCATGTGGGTCACGATCTTCTACTGAACACTAACTATTTCTTTTTGTTCGGGCAGAACGTTCCTGTAATATGTGTGTACATAATTGCTTAGATTCTGCGTCAGAATTCATAAGACATCCACGCTTTTCCACTTAAGTATATGTACAATATACATGCATAACTTACAACTTGCTTGGACTGACCCAAGACTGACAATGGAAAATTGTGCAATTCAATGAAAATATAGATTATATTTCATTCAAAGTATATTTAGCGTAGTTACACATTCATTACACAAGAAATGTGTACATTTATCACATATCACATAGTGCAATTTTCCGTCATTTTCTTGTGGCAGGTTTTTTTAACAAAAGAGAAATTATAGACACGAGGCTGTCCAAATGGAAGTCTCTTTTCTTAAAGTTTCAAATTTCCGGCATTCGATTTTTTGCAGATTTCAGTACATGATGGACTGCGGTATTAAACGTCAGTGCCTGAGATTTGAGTTTTTATCCGATAAATTAATTTATACATATTGTAGGTAGTGAAAATGAAGAAAATCTTACAGACAAAAGTTGACAAAAATATTGAAAGAATCATCCTAATGTTAATATTATTTGCTCGTAGTTCTCAGACTGACAATTCCGACGCATTACTACAATCCCAGTTTGATTTAGTCGCCGCCGTAAAGCTTCACAGGGATTGTACAATCAATTTTATAAAATTTGTTCCATTTTACAGTGAGAGTTCAAAATCAAAGCCAGTTGCTGCTGCTGCTCCTTCCCGTCTATTTGAGTGGGATCAAATCAGTGGAAACAATGCAAACATTTGGACAATCTACCTTTACACAAAGGAAGATGAGGAATCCTACAGTTTCACAACAAGTGACAAGTATGCTCATCAGGACATTCTCGAGGAGTCCAATCCTCAAGGAAAGTTCACCCGCGATTTTTGTCAAGTGACCCTTGTGTCCGACCCTCCCGTCTCCTACCTTACCGACAAGGAAGGATTTGTGTATTTCAAAGGATTTGAAAAAAAGTCCACAATTTTTATACTGTGGAGCCTCGAGGCCATGAACAGAGTGAATGAGCAGCAGGAATTTTCCGATTCCTTGAATCATTTTGACGCTCAGATTTTTTTTATAGTCAGTGATACTAGTCGTAGTTATAATAAGACAACTACAGTTAATACTAATAGTGGCATCAATATCAATGTAAAATCAGAGTCGGATGCTAAAATAATAATACTTGACTACTACGTCTTGTGCTACTTGTGCTCCGAATTTCTTACAAAGTTAAAACTCCCCCTTTCAATGGACGACTTGGAGACCGGATGGAAGGCCACAAATGGAAAGATCAGCAATAGAGAGGAGACCACGGTGTTGACCCTTGACACAAAGTGGATCTCGCAGCCCAACCAAGAGTTGAAGATAAAGTCCAACTGCAGTCTCTCGTCGCAGCAGGTGCCCTACTGCAAAGGAAGTTATAAAATCATGGAGATTCTCGCTAATCATTACAATTTTACTGCCGTATTCACAGGACCTCAATCCTTGTCCGAGATTTTATTTCAGAGCCCCAGCAGTGCCATCATGGACCTAACTTATCTCACCTCCCTCACCGAGCAAAATATTTATTTCACCAGGTCCAACTACCGCGAGACTTTGGTCTACTGTGAAAAGAAGGGCAAAAGTCACAAGAGCAATCGGGTTGAGGAGTCGATCCTCGTATTTTTCCAACCTTATGACTTGCTCGTTTGGCTCCTGATAATATTCTCATACGTGACCTTTGTTCTCCTGGCTCATCAAGGGTCGAGTGTAGATCGAATATTTTTTGCGGTCGTCATCCTATTTGGTCAAGAACAGCCTGAAAGACATAGAGATAGATCACAACAATCGTCTTGTTCTAGTAATAATAATTATAATTCCCTCATAAGTCACAACCGTTCAACTCATGCGGGCAAACTACTCCTCATTCTGTCCATAATGACGATAATTATTGCAAATGCGTATGAAGGGGTGATGCTCAGTCTTCTTGTGGTGCCCAACACCCCAAAAGTGTTTCAAAATATGAGGGAGCTCCTGTTGAGCCAGTTTAAAATATTTTTCCCTCTCGTCTCCTCCACCTCTTCGTCCGCTGGCATCCTCAAAGACGGCTACACCTCCAGCTTCATCAAGTATGGCCTTCTCGACAGGTTGGACCAGTCATTTTACGAAGCATATGTGGACAAACCCCATTTCAATGTTTTCTCTCTTATCAGTGACACGGACAAGAAGATTGCCTATCCGATAAGTGCCCAGGAAAAGGACTTTTTTATATTGAGGCTTCAAAAGCAGAATCCAAAGCTGTTTTGTCCCGCAATCCAGGAAGATTTTAGGGACACTACTTTCAACTGGATATTGAAACGACATTTCCACCTCCAGTTCTACGACAGCTTGAATCTTTTGAGGGAAAACGGGATCATTGAGCACTGGTATGGATTCGAAATCTTTACACGGCACGTCCAAGTTAAGAATTCAAAGACGGT
>JAQIVE010004075.1:0-15263 GCA_034698285.1 Sminthurinus bimaculatus | reverse complement strand
CTGCCGGTTCACGTATCAAAGGAAAAAACGAAGGAAGAAGCAGTCGAGAAGAGGGATTTCATCTATTGAGATTTGAGAATCTTTCAACGAATAAATAACTGTAAAGACAAAGAGATTTGAGATTTTATTCCTTTATTTTTTCTTCTTTTATATTCCAACAGTTTTCCATTACTCCCTCCACTCCTTTCTATCCTTATATAATATGTATGAGCAATTCCTTATTTTATTTTATCTGTACCTACATGAGTGCAGCGTACAATGCACAGTACCGTATATATGTATATGTAGATATCTACACCGAAACCTCTTCCGCTCCCCGTAATTTTATTATAATAATATACTTGAAATAAGTTTACTTTCAAATCCCACTACTTTTTCTTCGTCTCCATCTCTTCATCCTACGCCGCTTTCTACGTTCTTCCACGTTTAACATTTGAGACTCAAACGGAGAGTGACGAGAGTTTCAAGTATTCGGTATCCCATTCCAAATCCAAATCCTAACATTTCAAATTCACCAAGATCGATGAAACAGAAGCAAGGAGACGAAAGAACTAGAAAAAAAGTTTGATGCCTCTCCATTTATCGATTAGACTGCGAGATGAGATCAGAACAAACGAGATGAGAGCATCATCAAATTGATCCATGAATAATAAATAAATGGAATATATCCATGTACACACATGCACACACACATACCTTGAACACATCGCAAGGCATTAACATCGAATTCCTCAGCTTTTCACGACAACGGCAGGAAATTGAATGAATGGAAGAACAAGTTTAGCATATACTACGTATTTTATTGACTTTCAGCTAATGCTTTTGTGACGTAAAAAATATCATTTTAATAACTAATTAATTTAATGGTGCCGTTGATTTCAAGGCGCATTTTTCTGACGTAAAAAGTGTGAAAATGCTAAAGACTTAAAGTTCATTATCTACTTAGATAAATGTATTCAACACATTTGTTCAAAAGAGATTCAAAAGGGAGAAGAAAACATTTTTGAGAGAGAGAGACGCAGGAACAACTAAACATTTTTCTTGCCTTTCCTCGCCGGCAATAAACGCATTTATTAGATTTGGCGAGAATTCAACTAAAATATTTATTTACACAGAGGAAAGTGATGGATCGTAAAGAGGAGGAAATGGCAGTAAAATCAACAAGCTAATTCGTGACTAAACCTCAGCAAAAGGCAGAAAGAGCAAGAACTCCACAATTTGTGCGGAGCAGACGGAGATGGAGAAAAACATGAAAAAAAGTAAATCTATTGACAAAGTGAATGGAAATGGAAATCTCATAAATACTTGGACATGTATATTATTAGGAGGTCTTTGCGAGAGCAAAAGATACATGAAAAGTGTTAAATCTGACTCATTTATATTTATGCAAGGAATGGAGGTTCTCTCTCTCTCTCTCTATCTCTCTGTGCTTGTCTGTAAAGATAATAATAGCATGAAAAGTTTAACACGCATAAACCATGAACGGCTGAATGATTTTGCCTTCGCGTTTCAGTTTATTGATATTTATGAGGATGAGGCTGGGAAAAGGAATGAGATGGAGAAAAAACACCCACGTCATTACTATCCATCCATCTATTCATTCATTCATTGATGTTTGGTTTGACTTGACTCTCCATACACAAAATGTATGCAGTATGTATTCAAAAAATATCAATTACTAACAAACACTCACACCACGAGTTCATAGCACGAGGAAAACATCGGACAAAAATCTTAATCTTTTCCCTCTAAACTAACCTTTGAATAACTTGTCCTTCGTACAATGCAAACAACCTTAAAATATCTGTATTTAGGTCTACACTTCGCCGTACAAAGTTTTTATGGACTAAGTAGCAAAGTAAATACAAAATTATATCGAATGCAAAAAATATGTGTATGCATTGGCCCATTGGAAAAGTTATTGGAAAATAAGGTACAAGATATATTAGTATGATCTCACAAACAAGGGAGACCTCTAACACTAAATTATGGTGATATCCTTTGACTTTGATAGCGAAGAAAAATCTGTCGACACAAAAACCATGGTTCGATTTGAACTCATATCTTGCAGCTTTAAACAGTTGGAATCATGTTTTAGATTTCAGAACTCATTTTTATCCAAGGTCTTAGTTCTATAACTTCAACGATAATTTGAACCGACCACCAATCACGAAAAGAAGTAACGTTGAAGATAAACCAGTAGCAATAAAAACATAGAGTTCCTCATAAAGTAATAAATGTTATCGCTACCCCTTTAAATATTTACAAATGATCATTGACTCGATACAAATATGTAAATGAATAAGGGATTGTTCTTGTCTGCACAAGTCTCAAAAAACTTGCACATATCATGTATATAGTAAATACGCCAAGCTTTATGTTGTACAATGAAGCCATGAAAAACAAAAAGATACAATCAAAATTAAATGGGACACGTCAAGTGTCAAAATGCAATGATGGAACGGCTTGAAAAGAGAGAAAAAAGGGATTGCCTCGGTAAGCTTTAATTTATTTGGACTCGGTCAGTGTTTCTATGTTTATAAATAAAGACATTCTCATCTCACATCTCAAAGCAACTTTTACATGAATTACACGCATGTGTCAGTTTATTCTTGTCCAACTTGCACTTTATTTCGCTGGCATCGTCAAGAGTCATCGTAATTCTTAAAAAATTTATTTCTCAAGTCGTAAACACTGTCGAGTTTATTATCACAATTTTATGACAAACAAATTTGAGCATACCAAATTCTCCATTTTCATAAACCAAGTTAAACATACATATAGAAGGTGATTGATAACCTTTAGCTTGTAGGATAATGATGATCGTCATCATTTTTTTGATCATTTAACCTTTAAGAAAATCGCCTGCTTTAATAAATACTGATGGGTTGAGACAAGAACAGGGTGTCACTTCCTCCATGTGAAATATTTTGTGATACAAGATTACCACAGTCAAACTTTTCAGGATAGTACCAGTAACATCAGTATGACCGAGGTTATCTATTTTTTTAAAAGCAATCCTGATATTATCTAATTCTTGCTCCAATATTTTTTACGGTCAAAGATATTTCTTGTTGTTAATAATTTCTTAATTGAATAAAAAATGCAATAAAAATTCAAATAAAAGAGAAAAGCATACTTTGTTTCCTTTTTTTGCAGACTGGGGTATTCTTACCAAGAAAAACTTTTAATTTTTTGTAACCTTTGAGCCTGACATGAGCGAAAAATTTAATGAAAAAGAATTTCGCCCCTCAAACATATACAATTTTGCGTTACGCGCCTGTATATACACTACATGTGTAAAAGCTTAAATGATGCTCTGACCAAAAAATCCCTTTTTAATTTAACTTTATCGTCGAAACCTCCACATCAGTTTTAATTTAATTTGATTCGCCTTGATTCCACACTTGACTTGACTGGAGGGAAGATGAGAGGAGCCAAAAAATTTAGAAAATTTAATTATACTCATACAACAACATGTATCATCTGCATAATTGCTATCGCATTCTCTCTGACTACAAAACCACACTACACATATGTAACAAGTGTACAACAATAAAAACCACTGGCATTTTAGATTTTAGTCAAAAATACCAAAGATATTTGATATTGTTTCGCGTCGAGTTTGCCGTTCAGTTCACAGCCAACAATCCCAATTTCGTCATTTAAAGCCAATGGATACTTTTCCAACTCTAAAATACATGTTGTATGTATGGGACATGGACTATTTCTCCAAATATTAGGAATGCCTAATATGAGTAAGTAAGGGAGTTAAAGCCAACATAATACTATATTGCCGTACAAATATCTGTATTAATTGCATGTGAGTGACTGATCGTAGGTGCATTGTGTGTCTGTGTGTATACATGTGCGTTTATTTGTTTATACGAATGACGACGCGGGTTCTGGTTGTTGCCAATCTGGAAATGATAAATAATAAATGTTACACACAGCCCACATACAGAATATTTGTGTTTGCATACACAAAAGTCAAATACAATACACACACACTCTCGTGTGCACACTTTGCTGCAACATTGTTTCAGTTCAACTCCAAATGCCAAATGAGACTGGGTAATTGACTCGAGTCTCTTATCATGAGTAACCACACACAGTAATTTCACAGTATGTACTGAACAACAAAAATAATTCTCCGGTACCTTTCATATGATTTCTAAATATCCAACAGATGTATGTATAAAACATTCTATTTTCATTTTTGTACAATACAATTCTTTGCAATACAGTAGCTGCCATTCCTATCTACAAAATTTCGTTGTGTGCTATATGAAAATGGAATGAAAATGAAATGAATGAAGCGGAATGATTACATTACTTTCCCTCTATTTAAGTTTGTGTAAAATAACAAAAGTATTTGCTAAAATTATTCGCTTTGTAGATTGTTCAATATTTGCATCTCACAAGGAGAGAAAATATTTATTAAAGAGGTTTCTAAGTTCATCGTCACATATTTCTACTCATGCAGCCTACCAAAGAATCACAATAACTCGAATTTTTTTGCATTTCAACCTGAGAAACATTTACTTGGTCCTAATACGTTGCAGAACCTACGTAATAATAGTTTCAATTTTGCTCCAATTCTGACATGAGCCGTGTCGAATTTTTCGTAGGAAAATCCACAAAACATAATGCACAAGTGATAGCGTGTGTGTTTTGTATAGTAGTATACTGTCGAGCTGGTACGGTATAGTAGCTTTTAGCTGCTGAAGAGAACAAGAGCCTAACAAATTAGCTTGTTTGCCTATGAATATGAATATGGCATCCATTATGTATATTTCCACTCTCACTCTGGAAGAAAACCGCAACGAATGTCGACAGAACTCATATAAATTGTATGCACAATACGAAGAAGCCTAGATTCTGGATGGTAAACGAATTCACGAAAAAGAAGCGACAGAAAAAAGGAAAAGAATTGCAGAGTTGCGGTTCCGGTTACCGCGGGTTCTCTGGTTACACATTGCATATTATACACAAATTAATATAGGTATACATCACATCAGTACTGACTCACTGACTTTTCAAGCTTCGTCAGTACAGTTCACAGTATAATGAATGGTAACGTATTTGTGTTTTTGTATAGTGTTCACTAAGCTCCAGTTTTTGCTGCATTGATTTCAAAGGTTTTGGTTTTGTGAAAATCATTGCAAATTTTGTTCTAAAAAGGTTCGTCAAAACTTTTATTTCCATGAATCTAGTAGCAGTTCGAAGAAAAAATTGTAATATTAAAAAATATACAATTTTGGTGTGTTTTGTATCAAAAACATTTTGTCATGAAACCAAAACTTATTTTGGTTTCCATCAAAACAGAACAACAAAAACTGAACCCTAGTACGACGGTTATAGCAACTTTAATGGTGAGGCAAGCGCAAAATACAGACAGAGAATTTGAATGGAATGGAAGGATTGGACTCGGCATTTTGGAAAGCACGAGCTCACCACAACAGACAGATTATTGACAATAAATAATGAAAACATCCTCACCTCATAACCTGACGAAACATGCTTGAATAAGCTTCTGCTCCACTCTGCTCCTGTTTTCCTCACCAAATATTGTACAACACAATACCCTATAATGATGATGATACAGAGGAAAATCCAAACTCTAAAGCCCTGATTATACATACATAAAAGTGAACAAAAACGGAGTGGAAATTCATTAATGTTGTAATATAACTTGAGTAGAACACAATGGTTGCGGTCTATTATTCTTTCTCTCTTTCTACAATCCAAAAACGTCATAGTTGTGAATTCACATTTTCTCGCAAAATTATTTTCAGACATCGTCTATTGTATTTGTTTACTCCAGGCCTTATACATGTGTCGAGAACTATCCACAAAAAAGTTACCATAAAATATGCATAGTATTATATGTACACGTACACATACAAATTACTCAAACATACAAATGTGTATGTACATTAGCCTTCCGCATGTGGAAACCAATTTCATTGAATTCACGCTAATAAATTACGTAACCCATTGTGTTCCTACTTCTACGTTCAACATTTACATTGTATCACACATCTATACATTTAACAATTTTATTTATGCATTTACTCACAGTATGCATCGAACTTTGGATCCGATTCCTGTACACACATAACTTGATGAAGTAGTTGTATTTTTATACTTGTTTTTACACAGCAAAGTAACTCTAGATTTGGTATAAAAAACAGAAGCCAAAAAACACGAAAAGAATAAAATGCCTTTTGTTTTCGGAAGAAAAAGCAAAATTATGTATACGCGGATACATAAAACTTATATAAGCAAAAGTAAGTTGATGTTGATGTTTTTGTTCTTCTACTATAGATGATGGTAAAGATTGGCTTGAGAAAAAATACGGGATGGTTGATGGAAATGGAATGTAACATGGAAAAACAGAAAGCGAGATAAATTTTGTAACGTAATATTGATAGAAGTCTATGAAGGCAGTGAAATAGAAAGAATTGACCAGAAACTTATCGTGTTGCTCAGGTAAGTATTTCCCGAGACGAAGGAATACGAAAGAGAAAGAGAGAAAATGGATGGAGAAGAACAAGAAGATGGAGCACGACTCGAATCAAAAGATGTTCGAGAGAGAGAGAGAGAGAGAGAGAGAGGAATAAAAGTTTCAGGATATAACCAATGATTTCAACATTAGGGAACTGGAACCGAAGCTGGTGAGCCGACTAAAAGCGCTTATACGGTGTATGCATACATTGTACTATATACATAGCTATGCCCATAATAAGCTTTTGTTTGGACTTGGACTTGTGACTGTGACTCAGATGGAAGGCAAGAAAAAGAATGAAAACATGCGAGTGTATTAGAGTATATCCGTACGTATAACTATGGAATATATAGATCAGGGTACGAAGAAAACAAGAAGACGGAGCGAACGGGAGAGAGAGAGAGAGAGTGAGTGAGTGAGAGGAGGAGGGAAAGACATAGTACAGCCAAGATTGGGGTTGAGCTGAAGACGGCAGAAAAGAGAGAAATTGATTGCAGTACATGACAGGATTTAGGAGTTGGACGATATCTAATCTTTGAGTTGGGCTCCAACCTTTCAAGTTGAATCACAGATCAGACTAACCACTTAACCTCTAGAGTGGACGAACCACTTTTTCCCCGTCTTCTTTTTCCCTTCTCCTCTCAGTCTTTTTATATAGACACAATGCTAAGGTACATACATACACAGAACGAAAGAGAGAACCAATTTTTTTGCGCTAGTTTGTTTGGTCTTTTCGAGGATCGAGGACTATTCTGTCTTCCCCTCTCACTCTTTCTGTGTCTCTCGACATTTCATGCATGTCAACATCAATTGTTCGTAGCAGTCGATCGAGACAAAGTCAGACCTCCACCGCTCAATGATCAATGATAAGTTTTTCGTCTTGTTCCTTTTTCTTCCCCTTTTTCTTGTCCCCAGTACTTTCTTATTCTCTTTCCTTTTCCCTTTCGTCTCTTGTCTTTGACTGGAACATGTAAATAGCTTTTTTAAGCATCATCATCGTCATCATCAAATGACAGCAGACAACAACAACAGAACGGGGAGACAAGGAACAACAACAGAACTCAGCGACATGAAGCGCAAAAGAAACACAATGGGTAATAGGCAAGGGCAATATTAAACATTTCTTCCTTTTCTACAGTCAGTCAGTCAGTCACAACTCTGTATTTTGACCAATCCTTTGCATGTTTCTCGTGTTTTATTTGGTGCTTCAAGCCATAAACCAGGTTTTTCTATTACCTCCATGAAATCCTATCGTACATATACAATATGCAACGTGTAGCTTCGTTCTTCCTCACTATTTTTGAACATACTGCACTGATAAAAATTCGTGTTTGTTTCTTTTAGTATGATTATTATTATGAACGTCTCCCTTCCCTATAACCTATAAAACAAACCATTGAAGGCTCCTGTAGCAATACAGAAAAAGAGAAAAAAATCTGGCAGATAGTAATCCAATTTATTTACCTGTAGAAAAAAAAACAACGGGAAGGATGACACTCTCACCATAAAAAACCTCCAGAAAAATGACAGAATGTAACCCTTTGCCAAACAAGAAAAAGAAAAAAAGTATGCATCTGATATTACAAAACAAAACGTGCGACCTAATCGTGCCCGCAAGTGGTTCTGGTTATATCTACTGGTGGCCAATCATTTATTTTTTCAAGCCAGCAACATGCCCACTACCAATTTTCACATTATACTATATGCATAATGTATAAAGATTACAAACGTTCCACCAAAATTTTTTGACGCTTTCTTAGATCGGATCGGCCTCATCAAGCCATGTCATTGAAAGGCTTTTAAGATAACTCGGAATTTATTTAGTAAATGTAGACTTTTGTCTTTTATTTCACGTTCTGCAATCTAACTCAATAAAATGTCAATGAGCCTGCAAAACTTGGTTTTATCTTAGAAATTAAAGAGCAATAAAAGTTATCCATTTTACTTTATAAAACTACGATATTTCGTAGTTCCCTCATAATCATATGACAATAGTGTGCAATATAATAATGTCATAATATTATGATGTATTTAAAAAGCAATGATGAATTCCTAGACCTGTTTTGTCGGTATTTAACTTTAACATGAGCTTGTTTAATGTTTGCTGTTTACGCTTTGAAATTTTAAAGTCGAATCATCATCATCTTAATTCGAAGAAGCTCAAGCCAAGCCTACCGGTAAGTAAGTCTAATCTTTTTGTACGTTCTTTATACAATACAGGCGAAAGTGGTAATAATAGGGACAGGGTATTCAAGATAATGAAAGGAGGGGAAATCTCAGTACCACATGTCCCTTGTTTTTCTACCATGGTTGACGTCAGTACATACAAAATACAAATACACCTGCTTAATATGCAAAGGGGGATACCAAAAGGCGGTTACTTGTACCTTAATCTATAATGATGTTCCATGTACATTGGACTGGACATGGAAAATATAAATTGTTTTTTTGTTTATCGCCGATCTTCCCGTACACATATTATGCATGCATACACATCCATCCTATAGTTATTGTTTTAATACAGGGAGAATAGGATGAATTGTATACTCACTTACAAAACATGTACAATGTACACACAATGAATACTCTTTTATCGCTAAAAAGCATCAGCACAACACACTTATTTTTTATCCACGTTTTACCGACTTTCTTATAAAGTCCAAAGCCGGGATCTGCACCCAACTCGGAGAAAATATAATATGTACACAATAAAAATAACACAATAACACGTCCAACAAACAACAACTAGGCTAAAAGTTCACGATTCCTGTATATGTAAATTCCCGTTTATATCTGACTTCTCATGACTGTGAGCCACTGGCCGGAAAATTAATGACAGGCATTTACACACAACTACGGCTCCAGCTTTTTGCCCATGCAGAGGTCGTACGTGTCCATTTTATTATTTATTATTAAAGACCCTGATTGAAAAGATAAGAGTAGAGGACAAAACAAGATGCAGCACAACATACAACATTCATTTAGCCTTCATCGACGACCACTTTAAATAATCAAAATTCACAGACAAACGAGGAAGGTAACTCAACTCGGTTTTTTATTCAGTCACCTCTTTTCTAAAATTGATGTTTGTGTTTGTATGCGTGTATATGGGTAAATACATTGTTATTCTTGTCGACGTGGTCAGCAACCCAATTTTCATTACTCAAGTCGCAAAAACCATCAGAAAAACAACAATTTCCTCACGGTTTACCTGTGTGCATATATATGTATATTGGTCAATATTTTTGTGCGCATCAGGTTACCAAACCAAACGGCCAGGCAAACCAAAACTCAGGAGTACATACACGTATACGAAACCGAGCAGCTTTTTGTAAAGGAAGTAGAGTGAATAGCAGTATACACCTGTGAGTACATTCGGTGTATTGTCAAAATGCATGCTTTATACTCGGAAGGAAACTAAGCTATGAAGAAAATTGAATACGAAGCAAACGTTATATCTTGTTTGTGTCTTGCAGTAGTGCCAGAAACTCGGAGTATCATTGAAAAGGAAAGAGAAATGACCTAAACCAAACCACGAACTTAAAAGATAGCACGCATATACATAGCCAAGCATTTAGGTTTACAAACCGACGAGGACTGGGAGTTGCACAAGATTTTTTCTCTCTCTCGATGATCAAAGCAACAGAGAAGGAGAAAATAAAGAGTATGTGCATGGGATATGGGAGTATACCAGTGTATGTACGTGATTATATAATGGAAATCCCTAAGTGTATAGTTTGACCCCTATATACATTTGATAATAGGTTGGCTGTTCTATCGTATAATACTTAATCAATAGCCTCTCTCTGGAAAAAAGTAAATTGATGGCTTCCACCATATCATTTTCCCATCCCTGTCGTCAACATTATCAACGGACACCAGCTGCATTACAATCATTTCCAACCTAGTCGACACAATATACCATGCAAGTAAGCGTTGCGTTTACGAGTACGCTTAAGCTACATATTCACACAAGCTCTTTGCTTTTACACGTTCATATATGTACGATGAACAGTCAATTTTGTCGACATTGCCGGCAATATGTCGGCGGAATCGGAGATGATGCCGACAAAAACAATTCTCCTTTTTTTTTCTTTTAGCTCTTTTCACGGACATGAACATGCACATACATACACAAACAAACCTTACAAAACACAGCACTTATGGACAAAAGTTACCTCAACAACATGCATGCATACACACAAAAGTTGAGCTGCCAATAATCGACCTGGCTTGACTTTGACTTCACTCCAAATCAAAATACATGTGCTGCTCCTCTTGTTTCCTCGTCAAAAGGTCCGACACCCGACTCACAATCGAAGCTTGTATACCCACAGAAAAACAATTATGGTTTCCCTATGCATGTACGATGCATATAGGGAAATAAATGACGCACACAGCCAGTACAGAAGCTCACTAATTATCATTCTTTCAAATTTTTCCCTTGAAAGTAAATGCCGTAAAACAGGTTGGGCTTTCAAACATCATTGACCATTTGACTTTGATCTTCGATTGTTCTTCCATTTCTTTACAAAAAAACAACTGCATAATTTCTGTGTATTCCTGTGTGTATATATATACATACTCTTTTCTATATATAGAATATATATATTCACTCCTTTGCGAATCATCAATTAGAAACCATGGTATATATATATGTATGACGACATGGAGGAAATGCTTAAACCAATTTTAGAAAATGACTTGTCATCGTATCAAGTGTCCCACGTCTATTTAACCGTCAAACCTACAGCCCAAAAAACCTAGCCACATAATTATGTCCTCGCTAAAATACTCTATTTCATACTAGATGTCGAACAATGATAATTCCTTTTCCCTACAACAAACTTTGGTATTTTAGTCACAATTTTCTTTGGGAAATCACGAAGATGCTGGCCTCAGGAAGAATTTAGAGCTTGCGAAAGAAATTCAATTAATGGGAAATCGTTTCGCTTGGTAATAATTGCCGCTCGCCTTCCCACACAAATATATTTACACTTATGCCCTCTGAAAGCATCCCTTCTATCTTGCATATGCTGGTGTTGGCCTGTGCCTGAGCACTTTTAACTAAATCTCGCTAATGCACTTAACTCTAACTCACAGGATATATATAAAATACGAGTGGAATAAAATGCGGTATAACATGATTACACGTACATATCTCCCATGATGTTATATGGTATGGAATGGTATATTATTATGAAACGACGTGATATCATATGATATAACTAATACGATATGATATGACTCGAAGCTCGATGATATACAGCCCACACACTTGAAATTGGAAATGAAGACATAAATATACTCGGGGAAAATGAGCATGAACATGGAAATGAAAATGAAATGGGATGAGTCATGTGAAAGGAACAAGCCATTATTCTTGGTCGAGAGATGTGCTTCTGGATTCTGGATCATTTAACGACCCCCCAAACCAGTCACCATTACGCAATGTGACTCCAATATAATGTCGTATAGTATAATATAATATGTAATATAGAGATGTGCGGAGGAGCCATTAAATTCTGCAAGTTCATCAAAATCCGCGATCCTCGTTTATGAGTAAGTCCCTCTCTTTCTCTCTCACATTTTCTCTTTTTGAAAATTGAACGCAGAAATTAAATTGTCACTTAATGCTTAAAGTCAGAGCAACTCTATATTACATACGTATTTAGCTACTTGCATCATTTTTCAACTAGCAAAATCCTTCACGGCCTTTGCCCATAGCATTTACTCCCAAGTAAAATAAGTATGCATAAAATATACGTGTACCCATATTATGTAACACAAGTCGATTTAACATGGTAGGCAGTAAAAACCACATAATTAGAAAATAATTTCAAAGATAAAAATGCAATAAATATTGCGAGTTAATCTGCAATCGATAATAAACCACAGATTTTCTTCTTTGCATTTCGGGATTTATACCTTAAGGATGACCAATTTTTTACGCTGTGGTTAACATTAGCGTGATAATTTCCACATGATGAAACATCATTATTCATGCAATATTATAGTTTATTGCTCTTTGTTTCATCCTCCTTGAAGAAGGGGCATAAAGATGACGCTGGTTTGTGTTTACATATAAATAGATTATACGGTGTACGCGACTTCTGGTCTGGCTTTTGACTTCCGCATATTGTGTCTGGAGTAAATCAAACAAAGATTCTAAACTTGGATCTCATAACGAATATAACAAAGAAGCACATTCATTATAATTTTGTCTTTGTTGGACGGCGAAAATCCGTCTAATACTTTTGCAGGAGAGAAATTTGAGAGAGAACGAGAAAAAAGGAGAAACCAAGTTGTTATAAACGTGGGTTCATACGCAACGTCTTCTGATTATTCGACTTTGCCTTTGTAAGATTTTTCTCAGAAAAAGAGGCGTCAGAACGAAACAAGGGAAAGGGAGAAAGGAGGAGAGAAGAAATACGGCAACAGAATAAAAAGAGAAGCGGCAGACTTTAGGAAAGAGTTGAGTTGAATTGAGACGCCTGAGAAAGGAAAAAGTTTGGAGCTTTTAATTGAAATGGAAATCACCAGCGTGAAAATGAAGGAGAAGAAGGAAACGACGTAAAAGAATGAAGACTTGTCTAGAGCTGGATGAGAGCTTCCATATTTTCACTTTATGTCAGTTTCCAGACCCTATAAATGTTCGTAATAAAAAGAAGGAAACCGAAAATGTCGGAGAAATCTGAGAAAACTTGAACCTCAAAAGAAAGTGTTATGCATAATTCTATAAAGTTGGAGATATAATGTATAATATATACACAATGTAATACTTGCTATAATACTTTCACTCAGGGAATTTCAAAAGGTGAGCATTGGATCGCATAATATTATGTAGGTAATATTAGAAATTTCACCATGAAAAATTATACAATGTGCCTTGGCCTTGGTTACAGGAAACTCACAAATCTACAGAAAGCTAGAACTATAGAAAGGTATATTTGTATAGAAAATGTTCCATGTTGAAATTCAGATGCCAGTTTCAAACTTCTCCTCAGCCAAAATAGTCAAGTTTAGTTACTCCGTTCCATTTATCACAATAACAAATCACATTTAGTTCGAGATTCTAACTTCGTTTCATTTCTGTTCACTTTCCCCTTTCTTTCTTTTTCTGAAACACCAAATAATCCAACTTGACTGTCAAATTCTCTATTCTTCTCAGTTGAACAGAACAACTAGACAAGAATTTTGTACGACAGAAGCAAATTCTATACTTCGCAAATTCGTTTTCCGGATGAAAGTTTAGTTATAACTACACAGCATCGTCTAACAATCATTCACAAAAATAAAATCGATAGCTATTCCTTGTCCAAATTCTGACATGGTATCAAAAAGATACACAACTGTATATAATAAAACCTAGACACAAACTGTATCCACTTAAATTTTGCCTTTTGTTTGTGCAAGTCAACCTTTGGTAAATATTAAGCACGAACTCATCTGGTTAGAAAAAAACCCAAATGAGTCACGCAGAAGAAGAGAATAAACAAAAACAGTCAAAGAGAAATAATTGTACTGTAATATGACAAAACGTTTAATTAGATTTTCTTCATTCTATTGTGTTTTCCATCACGTCTTAATTAATTCTTTTTACTCATTGCATCGAGCTAGTGTAAAAATAGAAAAGAGGCGTTCATCTCTGCGTAAGTCACACAAAAAACCACAATAACAAACTATTACAGATTTCGGTTGTTTCTCACTCTTACAGCACACAATGTCTTTAGTCTTTATTTTAGTTCTATACGTCCTCATTTTTTATGGCATTTGAATTAGTATCCGAACAAACAACAGTTGCCGACTAATTTCCACGAAATTGGTGTTTACAATATACATATCTTTCTTTCTTATTCTACATATCCCTATTGCATAATAGAAGCCTTCAAATGTTTCTTTTTGCGAGATTTCGACAAACCTTTTTGTTTATTTATTTATATACGCAATCGTTTCATTCTATTTCTGAAAGAAAGTCGATGCACTGTACACTTGATGATTTTGAGTGTGGCCTTCGAACATATTTTTTTTTGAAGAAAACTCAATTGTTCAAATTGAATAAAATTTATGAAAAAAAGAAAACTGTTGCATTAAACATTGTTCTGCTAATTAAAATAGGCAAAAAATGACACAAGGACAATTTTTCTTTGCATAAATTGCGCAAGGAGCGGAACAAAATTTTTACAAAAAAAAACATCAATCAACAAATAGATTCAGGTCCCTCGCATACTCAGTTATTCTCATTAGAAGGGAAGAAACATTTTAGTTAAGTACGCGACTGAGAATAGAAATGTAATCAATGAAAGTTGTTTGTAACTGGAAGTTAATGGAGATATGTGAAGAGAGCCAAACACTATGTTTTTCATTATATGTACATGCCTACTTATAAATATGCATAAGCATCCGTTTATTTTTATGCCTATACATTATACATAGTTATTATATAAGTATGCACACACATCGTACAAAACACCAAATGTGCCCATACAAAAACTTTTTCATCAAATTGCTCCAAATTACCCACACAATTGATCTTAATTATCTCCCTCGCTCTTTGAGTCTCTCACCCTTTTAAAACAGAACCACACATGAAAACATTCATTACCGAGTCTCTGTCTCCGTCTCTTGTTCTAAGCTCATATTCATTTCCAACTGGAACTATTGTGCAAACTACATACTGAGGATGGGGCCCCCTTATTTACTAGTGTCGGGACGCTTCCTCCTCTGTTGTGTTTCAAGTTTTTCAACGACA
>JAQIVE010004074.1:0-15264 GCA_034698285.1 Sminthurinus bimaculatus | reverse complement strand
TACATGTAGAATGTAGATTGAAGAGAGGGGATGAATGTGACGATGATGGAGCTGGAGAAAAGTGAATAAGGGACGAAATAAGTGAGTGAGAGCTGTAATTAATTCAATTACGCTGACAACGATGACGGGGACAAGGAGAAACAACAGGGCTAATTACCTGTTCTCCGTGTACATTGTACATATCATACATACATAGTAAGGCATGGTCCTTCACTGTTGACTGTCACACTAAGTTTGGATCCACAACCAGGATCAAGTTTAACCCGTTAATTAGGTTTCAACATCTTCCCTTCAGTCAGCCACTGTGTTAGCGCACAATTTATTTAAGAAAAAGAGTAGTAGCTCAAATTTTAAATAGCTAACACACCATCATCTTTTTCTGATACAGTTATTATTATTTTACGTGCAATTGTTTTCCAAGTTTCAGGAGGTTTATATAAGTTGAAAGGAAATTCACGATTAATTTTGAAATTCTTGTTATTTTGATAATGTGTTTATTTCAATCTGTGTATCAATATGTAAATTGCGTAGCGTCAAAATAATTGAAGGGAATCTTACATAAATTATACATTATACATATATACATTGTATCATATGATATGGTGCATGAAGAAAATGTAACAAAAGTTCAGTACAGCTGAAACACGACGTCATATATGTAAATACTAAGGAAAATCATATGTACACAGAGAGACAGTCTCGCCAAATAATAATACTGTTTGTGTTTGGTGTGGTGTGGCGTAAAACTGATTAGTTCCTCATGAGAAATCCTCCACCTGTTTCTATTATTATTATGATTATTATCATTATTTGCCCCTCCCTTTCTCTTCTGCCCTCTCCAGATGTACTTACACGCATTATGTAGGTACAGCCTATACTTAAACATAAAATGCACAGATATGAACCAGCAGGATGATTTCGATTGTTGTTGATGCGACCATGTGTGAGCTTTCTCGTTCTTGCCTGTAGGTTAGATATTCACACAAATTGATGCATACGTACATACAGTGCACTGTCATTCTTCTGCGTGTGTAGATAATAATTCCACGTACCCCAGTGTATTATATTATATTATATTACACCGGTATTCCTATACAATATGCATACAATGTGCAGCTTTCACCATGACTCTCATCCCTTTCATGCGTACACTCTTAAATCTCATCAAGGTTAGGACGGAGACGCACAAGATGATGATGATATTGCATATCGTATAATATCAGTACGCTGTATAGAATTTATACAGACATTCGGCGCTTTTCTCACACTCTGTCTGTCTCTGTGTACATCAATTTCAGTTTCCAGTGACTGACTTTTAGCCTCATACGAGGCGGTCCCTTTCACCTTTTTTGAAAAAAATCCTGGAGTGTCAAGAATGGTGAAAAGTCAGCCGTACAAAAATGTATGTTTGTGTATGCGACTATTTTACAATTTTACAAACTTTTGTGTGTCAGTACAAGTCCAGTGTTCAACGTTTGCGGAATCAATTAGCTGGGTCCACAGATCAGCGGCTTCAACTTGACTCTTGTCCCCTTTCACGTCTCCCGCATCACTCTTTATTTGCTCCTGCTTGTATACTGTACTGTACACTGCACACTGTCCAAACACAACTAGGTACAAAGTTATCTTTGATGTACAAGGGCATATTGTCTCATTTTGTACGTAGTTTTCCTCGAGACGGTGCTTTCACTTTATTCTCTATAAAATAACAGTGTAGACACTTGACCTCGCATGAAGAAATGTTGAAAAAACACCAGACAATGGATATCTTCTAAAGAAATAAAGGAAAACGGACATGAACTGCTGACGCTCCATTCAATTTTGTCTGCTTTTATTTTTCATGTTTAAAGTTGGAGTGTTATGAGTTTTCAGCCCAGTTTTAAATAGAATTTTATTGTTTACTATAATATGTGCTGTATTGCGTATTACATACTATACTCCATGCACATACTATGTATTTGTACAAAGGCCAAAGGCCAGACAGGTTTATGTCACAGTTGCTAAATATGCTTTCTCCCAATAGCCCTGCACAACTCTCTTTATAGGGATATATTACGACTACAACTATACAATGTACATTGTACAATGTATTTATGTACAATAGCAAACGTGGAGCTAAAAGTAGCGAATAAAATAATAGCGGCGTGTAGTAAATAATTATGTTTTACTTTATTTTCCTGTTTATATACTGTATGTTCTACTTTGGTAGCACATACATACATACATACAAAGTATGTTGTGCTTGTGTTTTTCTTATCAAAAAGGATATCGTGATAAGAAAAACAAGAAGTGGGTATCAAGTATACATAATACTGTGCAATATATACTCATGTTTTGACCAGTTCATGTTCTGCAACGGAGAGTGGAGGGGAGGAGTTTTGTAATGGATATTGCACGGGGGAAATGGGAATTTATAGAGAACTTGAGATGAAGCAAAGAACAAGAGCAAGAAGAAGGTGAAGAAAGCGAATTGAACAAAACAAAAAAAGAAGGGAAAAGAAATGAGGTGAATGAATGAGTGAGTGGGAGAAAAAAGACAGAAATTGGCAAGAAGCCCATTGTACAAAATACAGAGCAATCCAATACAGTGTACAATATACGACATTTGAACGGTACTTATTTTTACTACACATTATATTATTATATACATGCACGTACATTGTACATGTATGAATTTACCCATAAAAAAGGTGAAGAAAGGGATGAAAAAGGCAAGTCTGGGTGAAAATCATTTCCTATTCCTCTCCTTATTTCTTTCTACACACTCCCAGTCTCCAGCTCTAAATAATAGTAATAATCCTGAACTTTCTCACTCTCTCTCTCTCTTACTTTTTTCTCGACAGAGTGTCAGTATTATGTACTACCGTGGATGTAGAATGTAGAAACAGGGAAATGCGTCATCAGCTCATTCATTTACTACACAATGGACATTCAAAAACAATGTCGTAAATACATGCCGTGTTTATTATTTATTGAACTCTGGAAAGCCTTTTAAACTCCTGAAAAATCTAAAGAGTTCCAATAAGTTTTGCATAAAAAACTAGGGAAAGTTTTATCAAAATCGTATAAAAATTATGGATTATCTAATGGGCAAAATTTCACTTACCTATTGTTAAATCAAAGTTTTACTTTGTCTCAGTGCCTTTCCTCTTGTTTGTATGTATCATGTTGATTAGTCCTTGGCCTTTGATCTTACAAAATTATCATACTTAATTCATACTTGTCTATCCAAGGAATAATATATACGTCAAAAGACTGATTTTGATACTTGGCAGTTGATATGACTTATGACTTGTGAAGCGCGACAGTCCTCAGAAACCAGAAACATTTAGTCAAACATACTAAATATATAAATGAATACTTATACAGATGTATATTGTACATGGACATGTTGTTCATTGAACATTGTACGGACCATGTAAAGTAAATGGACTTGGCTGTGTTGGATAGTGCAAGAGTGGAGTTTGATGCTCCGAATTAGATACGCTTGTAAAGTCATGGTGGGGGAATATAAACAGAGAAGACGGTGGCGGTGGTCAATAGAATGGAAAAGGAAGTTAATAGAGCAAAAGTAGCAAATCATTGATGCCACCCGTCTCGCACGCTCCCTTTTTCTCTCTCTCTCTCGCTCTCTCTCTCTCTCTTTCTCCGTCTCTTCCTCTGATGACAAGATGAGGAATGACGGTCGACAGTGCACTGTGTGGTAATGGAACCGTGTAAGCATGTACGTTGTACATTGTACATTCAAAGATACTACATGATACATCATATCATATCATTTCGCGGCATATCTCTATGTATATGAATGAATGAATGAGCGAAAAATTCTCCTATACAGTTACATTTATGACACAAACTTGCATGGAACCACAAATACAGATAGTACTTACATCTACTTACATAGACACAAAAGCAAAACTTATCCATTTATGAACATTCGTCGTGCCACGGTGTTTACTATACATACATTATACATACATAAACTGAATTGATACCACCGCTAATCCGGCACACTTACACTATTTTACTAAAGAGAGAGAGAGTGTGCCTGCCGCACACAAAACATCATTCAACGTTCAAAGGTAAACAAAATTTCACGCCCTATAAAGTAATGCAATTAAACCCAAAGTGGAAGGCTCCTTTTCCAAGCATTAATTTGAATCATGAATCGTGGGCAAAAGATAATTCGTATAAATTCCATATACTGTATGTATTTCCAGTTAAATACATTGTATGTATATTCTGTTTCGGAATTGAACGTAATCTTGAATTCTATACACACAGGCTCTGTTTTTAGCCTTCATAGTAAAGTTGTATTTTGTATTTATTTATGGAAATTCTGAAAGGTGAGTTGTCATGTTCGTTTTCCCGATTCCTCAAAATTTTGAACGAGCTTGTAATACTTGTATAATATAAAATGACAGAATACGAAATTCTCAATCGTTGTAATTTTTGGATTTGACAGGTTCGCATATATGTAAAATGTATGATGTATACACATACAGTATTTATATTATGATAAAGAGAAAAGGGTGGTACAAAATAGTAAGTGAAATACTTTCCTTTGACACAATAAAACTGAATCCAAATTTGTACTAAATATCACCTCTACTTACACCCAGGTTTGTACATATACTTGTGGGAATGTTTGCATACAGTGGCTTGTCTCACTTTGTCCGATGCTTTTAGAATCAGGGTCGCGCCAATTAAAATATTTCGGTTTAAATAAAATAGCTGTCAAAGTCGTTTCAGGTTTAGTTTCAGCTTGCTCAAGAACCCCAACAGTTGAAGACATTTTAAGATGGACCGTACATTTATGTACGTACTACGTATGTATGTAGAAAGAATAACGATTTTATTCTTCGGGGTCCTGAATCCGAAAAAAGAGTAACAAACTGATACTGTCTATAGTTGGACCATACAGGGCACAGTGCAAAGTACACAAAAGTAGTGTACCAGGGTATGAATACAAATTCGAGCTGACATTTTATGTGTGAACAATAATTGTTCATATATATATATATGTGTGTGTGTGTAACAGTACGAGTGTGTGTAATGTAAGCATTCACTACACATTTAGTATGATAAATTACGGTTTGTCACGAAGACTTTGAATTGACGATTGTCGTCATCATCGAAAAAAGGAGAAAAGGTAAGTTTGTGCAAATATTTATTCTCCCATAGCTAAATATGCATGTAGGTACTTTGTATCCATAAAGAGAGTATGAAGATGGTATAGGCAAAATTATCGATAGCTATTGAACGCTGAGAAAACAAGTCAAAACTTAAATGCCATTACACATACAACATACATACAGCTTAAAATGCATATTAACTATTACATTGTATTCAAAAATGTCCCGTACTCTTATATTCAGTATCCATCAAATAAGATACTTTCTTTCTTCTGGACATTTTCGTTAGCATTCTTCCAATTTTATCCCATGGTAACCAATGTCAAAAAACAAGTTATGCTCTAAACTCAGAGTCTATTAAAGAGTTATTGAGAAAGATTTTATCTGGGGATTTTACCCCAGACTTTATACATATTATTAGACTAAGAAATGTACATGTGATAGCACTCAAAATGACTTCAAAGTTCAGAAATGAGAAAATTGAGGGTTTTTGTTTCCTACGAATACGATCTACAACGATTCCTTGTCGTTTCGTCTCTTTCAAGTTTCTCTAAAATCCAAAAGGTTGCGGCAGCTGCTCTGCTTTTGCCTCGATTCTTGCTATGCGTTCATACATCTGCTTTTGACTTTTGATTTCACTCTTTATTTAAGTGGAGAAAATTAAAAGGAGTAGCTATTATAGAACTTGGTATCAAGAATGTTAAAAGTTCTTCCATTTCTTTGCCTGTTTAGATATCGTTCGTATATGCATACAATATACAAACTCGAAAAATCAAATGGCGGACAAAAAATACCATCAAAAGTTTGTAATCAGTTTCGTTCCAATTTTTACTCCTCGATTGGATTCTCCGAATCATTAGTTTCCTATTTTTACACCAATACTGTTGGCCAGTCCGTCATTGCATCATTAAAATTTTATGTCTATATCCTCTCTATCTTTAGGCTGAACCAAGTCAAACCAAACTGAAGGAAACCACTTGAGAACTAATACGAACTCACCCTTTAATAGTTCAACGCGTATCTAGAATCGTATCTATGTATATGAAGAGGAATGAAAACTAGGAGATTTTGAGTCGATAACAGGGCTTGTAATTCTTCACATGACTCTGCCTTAATGTTATAATTAAATGGAAGCTTTTACTCCTAACCATCCTTATAGCAATCTATAATAAGTAGATATACGTGCAGTTGTACACATGAATTTTCCCTCTTTGCCTATAATTTGAAGCAACTATACATTGTATGAAATGAAAACAGTTCTTTATAGTATACAAGTCTACCTTTGTGCAAAAATGTATACATATGTGCACACAAGTATTCATTATAGATAGTCGCTGTTTTTTACAGCATCCTCAAATACATTTATTCATTATCTGTATCCCATGTGCTGCAATCAGAATCGGGAAAAGGATACAAGTTGAGCTTACAACTTCTCGGATCTCCAACCTCTTGTATAAGATGTAGGTCAATATCATAAAAAAAGTTGGGGAAAACACACATATGTACAATGTACAATGTACATACACACGGGATGGAAACGGAGAGGAAAGAGATAAATAGAGAGAGAGCGCGAGATGGAGACGGAAATGGGGGAATGAAAATAAAAATGGAATGAAAATGGGACATGGGCTTGAGCTTGGGTTTGGGTTTGGGCCTCGCCTTGCGTTGGATGGCTCCTGGATGGATGTGGTAAATCCCGGGATCTGGGATCCTCCATTCCGGATTCTAGCATTCTAGATTCATCCGGATGACAAGGATTAACTTTGAAAAATTAGATTCCCCATCTTTAACTGCTTCGGTTGGACTTGAGCGAGAGAAAGAGAGATAGAAAGTAAAGCGGGGAAACCCCGTTCTTGTACATATGTATGTATAGATAGAGTGAAGGATCGAGTCGTCGTTCTATATCTTTCATCTATTCCATCGTTTAGATCGTCATCGTCATCATGATCGTCGTTTTGTCATGGTGGTCGTCGTTCAACTCTGCCAATTTAACTGCAACCTTGTAGCCATTTAAATGGAGAACAAATCATGGCCTCGCATTTATCTCCAACGTTTTTTCCTATCATGCACTTGAAAAATACCACAATTCCACAATTATTATCCATACTTAAACGTACATAGCAAAAAGTATTGCCGACAATTTGCTAGTTCTTTTCCGTTTCCCCGATACTGTATACATAGATACATAGAGCCATTTTTTATTCGGCTATTCAATATTCGGTAATTTTAAAAGGGGGAAAATGGATACAAAGAAATAACGCCCACACACAGTAGTTATACACAGTTAAATTTACATCGGGAAGAGGAGCCAAAGGAGTTTTAAAAGTAAATTTAGCATTCAGACTCCGGACGTGGCTTTGAGGCTTTGTGAATGTATAATGTATATAGTGTACACATTACACATACATTTTTCAACAAAGAAGAATCGGATATACACAGATATATAGGCATATGACGCTGATTGTACAAGCACGTAGGAGGCAGTTGGACGAGGCGTGATGGAAGTTCAAAATTCTGAATTCTGGAGCAAAAAATATAATAGAAACTCCATGTTTTTTCATCTCTGTCCTGTTTTTGCAGATCTAGACACTAGACACGAGCTACAGTTCTACTTGGAGTTGGAGCTGGAGAATGGTTTAATATATGATATGATATCAAAGTAGGCACAGGAAGATGTAGTGAGGATAGCCAGGGGAATCGGAATCCAAGTCTAGAGTCACAGTCTCAAGTCTGGAGGCGTATGCATGCACAGTGCACAGCAAAGTAAATACAAAGTCTTTTCGCGTTCTGTGGTTTTTTCTTACCTTTTGCGTCTTCTTGGAAGAGCCCCGTCGTCCTACTTTCTTCTCGCGTTTTATACCTTTCACTCCTCCAGTTTCCCGTCTCCCCACTCCATATATCCAGTCCATTAGAGAGAGAAAAGGAGTCGGGCGGAAAAAATGTGAAATATTTACACAGATACATACATGTATGTATGTATGTATTTTATTCTATTTTTATGTTCACGAGGGATTAAAGACGGGAGTAATGCAGAAACATTCAGGTATATATTGGAAACCGTAAAGACTGCTTCTTCTTTTAACAAGTTGCACCTGCTCATGGTTTTGAATAGAAAAGATGAGGCGGGACGACATGTTTAGAAAAGAATTCTGCTGAATGACAAAAAAACAGTTTTTTCCTAAATGAAAAAATCCAATGCATTTTAGCATTTATAAAAAAATTAAATTAGGGTTAAATCATTTGCAGAGTTCTGCGCACGGAGAGATAAAATCAAGGAGCATACAATAATACATACATAGATTGTACAGTGTAGATTGTAGAGCTACGGGTTAAGTACGAATGTGATGAATTGATTAAAGTTGTAGAAAGAGAAAAGCGAGTCATTTGAAGTCATCAATCAATTGAAGGACTGCTCCGCCTTCTCTATCCATCCATTCATTCAGCCATCCATCCAGAAAACCATCGAAAATTCAAACTCAAATCTACAACTAATATTTCAGGGAAGAAAAGAGGGGATCGATAATATAGAGAAACTGTGTGGATTTGCCCTATATTTTCTATACTTGAATAAAATCCCGAATTCTCGCCCTTGCTTGTCTTGCTCCCTCGCTCCCTCCCTCCCGCTGTCTCAAAATATCTGTAATCCACAAAAATTCTCACAGCCATCAAAATCCCCAAAAGTTTGCATTAGTTTCCCCAACTTTTTCATTTATTTCTTGCCTCTCTTCCCCTATCTTTCAGGGTCTTTGGTCCAATTTGGAAGTCTTCTTCTTCTTCTCTTGTCTCCCTAGTTTTTCTATCAGCAATCAGAAACATAATCACGACCAGAATCTCTTCTTCTTTTTTGCCCCGCACTTGAATCAGCAACCAGAGATGCAGAAATGGGACACAATAATAGGACATAATTATTATTGTGTCCCATTTCTAGATATATAAACAGTCCGTCTATGCTGATTACTAATGACGAAAACTACTTAAAGACATTGCCATAGTTACACAAAGAGCTTGTCCCAATTTTACAGCAAAACAACACTGCAACATACCTAAAAATGGGATCAAGACAATTTATCTCCAGTTTATGCATATATCCAGAATCCAGAATCTTAACTTCTAATACATAGTATTGAAATGGTAAAAATAAAAAATCCTGTTCCTACTTATTTATCATGCACAGTGTGTCAATGTGAAGACCTCTTTAGTATTTATCAAGGCAACATCTCAACATGATCATTAAGTTTGTTTTTTTGTTCCTTGGAAAATTGTGCATTTTTCTTGTAAATACACTAATTCATGAAGATATTTGTTCGTTTTTACTGAGATTTCTAAAGAAAGAGTTGTCATCCTTTTATTGCCATTGTAGAAACTAAAAACTCTCGCTCTCTCACCAGTGCCCAATGTTATAGGAAGCTTTCTGGGAGAAGGAGAGAATGTTTTCTTTCAATCATACATGTTATGATGGTACGTACTACGTACACGAAGTAGTTTTGGTTTTGAACTATAAATGGAAAACAGTTGGCAGACTTGATGATGAGAAACAAAAAAAGCAAAATTCGTCGACTCTCGAGCAATAAAAAACAAGCGCCTTTGAAATAACCTGAATGTCATCATCATGTCTCAGTTTACGCGGATATAATCAGACAGATACTGTAATAAGCTGTCAATAAGTATTTAAGTATGTACATATACCAGTTTGCTCGCTCCTTCGCTCTTTCAAGTTAAATACTAAATAATACACATAAACATACATGAACCAAGAAACGAGCAACCTTGACAAAGAAATCCAACACCAATTTAACACCATCGGCCAAACTCCAAACAGATCACTTTCCATTTTATAATGTGAAATTTATAAATATCGAGACAAACTGTTCAATCCAATCAAGTCCAATCCAATAGATGCCCAACCAAACCATACAAGATGCAAGAAAATCAGCAACAATGTAATTTTGCCATCTTTGTTATTTCCAAAGTGCAGCTTGCAGTTTGTAACTACTTGTAATATTTATGCATACACATATTATACCATGTATATTTGCTGTGTAGATTTTAATAACCATTTCTCACCTGAGTAATCAAGCTCTGGTTACAAGTTTCGTCATAATATAATATCTTCTTCGAATAAAAAGAAAATTACCTACTCCTCTCATCATAATGTCAATGGCCGATTCAGGTATATATACATAGATTATTACTTGAGCATTTTAAATTAAAAACAGATAAACATTGGACATTCAATATGTATTATTGCAGAGCACTGTTTTATTGCACTCGTTTGTTTTCAAATTCAAAGTGCCATCAAATTTCAGTAAACAAAATTACAACAACAACAACAAGTCCGACATGTAATGAGTAATATCTATATAGTGTACGCATTTGTAATGTGTAGATATACATAAATATACATACATATGTATTTGTGAGGGAGAGAGCACGTGAGAAAATTCGCGATGTGGGAAGCAAATGAAAGTTTATTGTCTCCATTACTGTTAATTGATATGGTTATGCGTTTTCAGAAACTCATTGTCATTTGATAGGTGGGAAATGATGAATGTATTGTCGAGGAGTTTAAAGTTTAAACGGTCAGTTTCCTCACTCCTCACTACTTCTGTTTCTTTTCTATTGTTTGCTAAATGATAAACGACCCCTCTTTTTCTTGATTTTACTGCCCAGCAATGATGAAGAAGGTGAACAAAAACACCGTCAAATAGAAAATTAAGCGACAAATTTTTCGACTCTGACGTTTTTGAGTCATTTCATGTTTTCATTAATTTTTTTCTTCTTCATTCTTTTTGCTCCTCGTGCATGAGCTGCATTTTGCATCTTCTGTTGACCCATTTAATTTGTCTGTGTCTCAGACTTTTTACTCCTTGCGCATAGTTTCATTATACTTTGCATTGGCTGACCATCGGTCATGAACGATGATGCACCACTGTCTTACCTTGCAAGTTGAAATTGAAAGGCACCTTAAACCTTAAACTTGAGACCATGTCGTCCCATTTCCTATTTCCTATTTTACCTCTCTCTCGCTGTCCGTCGGCCAGCTCTTGAGAATAACAAGATTCGATTTTTCCATAGCATAGTTAGAAAAGAAGGGGAGTGCAGATGCAGCGTACATATGTATGTAATAGTATGTATGTACTATCTTTCTATCAGCACTTTTACTGCTCCATGACGTCAATGTGTCTTTCTCACATATGCATGTAAACATACATACACTCATTTATGCTCCCTTCCACTTATTTGTCCCTGTCTCAAGTTCTTATTTCACTTTCTTTCACCATGCGATGGCAAAGTTTCGGCAAAATACCAGCAAAAATGTATGCATGTATGTATGTATGACAGTCGTGGCTGTTACACTTCCTTATCTTGATCCCCATCTCCATGTTTTTACTTTTTACCACCACACACTGGGTGTAAACGTGGAGCATAGACACAATGTACAAAAGTCGTTTTTTTGTGCGTGAAATCTGTATTAAGTACAAATTAATGTTTTATCATAACAATCATGCACAAAAATGGATATATTTATATGTATTATTTATGTTGGTACGACTTGTTTTTTATTTCGACGATAGGATGAGAAATCAATTAAATCAGAGTACAAGTCACACTGTCTATTATCATCATTGATCATATTGATAATACAGAGCATGAATTACACTTTGGATAACGACGTACTCAAATTTAATGTGTAATCATAATCACGATTATGCTCGTAATACAAATGTATGTATGTAAATGCTGGGTACAAGTAAAAGTACAAGTCTTCATTTTGATCTTAGTATTATACGTATAGATACCTGATGACCTACGCTTTATACTTTGAGTGTGGATTATTATTATCCTGAATTTTCGTGCTTCCACAATATGCATGACCATCACCACCAATACCAACAGCACCACAAAAATAATGATAATGATAATACGTATCAATGATTCTATAGTAAATGCTTGGGTTTGAGTTTGAGTTTTCCTTGCCTTGACTCTTTTGCACATTGTTTTGCTCATAACTCAGATCAGCTTTAGCCTGCGAGTAAAAACCGGTATATGATGCATGCATGCTTTGCTTCTATGATGATTTGCCACTTACATCCAACGTCCAAATCAAACCCCAAAATCCACAGCTGATACTCCACACTGCATGCATGCATTCAAAACTCACACATATTTACAAAATACAAATGTTACTGCTATTATTGTTATTTAGTATGTACGTACATCATACATGTACATATATACACTAAATGTTGGATGAATGAATCAGTGCGGACAAAACTAATAAGTAAAAACTTAAGTGTGGACTAACGACATGCTGGCATGTGCATGCAAATATTGAGTAAAATATGCACATGTACAAATTTGCCGTGTGCCATACATACATATGCAAATCACGCAGAGATTCCATTTGGAATTGCCTGAGGAATTTCGTGTAAAATTTAATGGAGATAATTCATGGGCACACTCGAGAAATTTATCTTTTGCTGCCTTAAATTTCTTGGACTTATTTCAGGATTTTAAGGACATGATGAGAAAGCCCAAAGGTTTCAGATTGATGTAAAGAGTTTTGTTCGACAAGGAATCAAAAGTTAACGATAAGGGAAGAAAAGAAATGTTATTTGCAAAGTAAACGTCAAAAGTTAAAATGAAGAGTTTTTACAAATATTTTTGATGCGTTTTTGACAGGTGAGGATAGATTCACGTGAAAAAGAAGAAATTCTACATAATTATGACTGCAGTTCTGGGGACCTCTTAATCTTTGTTTCTTCTATGCTCTCCATCCATCTTGACCATGACCCTCGGTCATTTGAATTTTAAACTTGAACAAAATGTAATATACATGAATAATGCACTGAAATGCACTTGATACTTTCAGACCTGTTTAATGGGTTGGTGGATCAGAAAAAGGAAGGATAAGATAATACATAGATTGAAAGAGAGCACAAAATCAAATTACATGATTCTGACAATCGCTACTGTCAATGCTGTGTAGCCTTTCCCACAGATAGCTTTTAATGTCCTTATCTTATAGGCAGGATGTAAAATGAATAGATGAAAATAAAGGCAAATGCCACGTTTAGATGTGTGTACATATTGTATGGGATTGTGTAGATTTCATCGATATGAAAAAGTCAAAAGTGTCGCGAGAATAACCAAACTCGATGCACTGAAGATTTTATTCCTTGTTTGTCTCTACAGCCAGAAAGAAACTGTCACTGCTAAACAGGATTGAAAAAAGAGCTTTCAGCAGAACTCTCAATGTGGATCAGCAATTCGACAAGCTAACGAAAGACAGATCGAGATACAAAATGTGTGTAAAATGTGACATTTAAATAGCCAACTGACGACCTGATGAATGACAATAACAAGTAAAAATAGGATTAATATACACAAATAGCTCTTCAAACATGTTCGGCATTTTTTATCTGTCACAACCACAGCAACCTTTGCTTTATTTTCTGTATTAGTTTGCTTTTCGTCTTTCGTCTTAACACACAATATCCATGTTGAAAACTACTTGCGAGAAATCGTGTCAACTCTTTTATTAGCCCAAGACAATAGCAAAATAAAATTTAGTAAATCTGGTTCTATTGTAGAAATAATGTATTGCAATTGCATCTGTAAAGTCTATTTTTGTAGCCAAATGTTTTCTCGTACTTTACAGATCTTCATTCGTATCTTTATGCCTATGCATACTGCATAAATATTTACAATAACAGCTGTTGCAACAGATTTTCTACAGCTACATATTAGTTTTCCATTTCTCTCAGCTGTAAACTTTTTGGCTTGTCAAAGTTGCACCTCTTTTCATTATTTGTATGTACGTGTATACAATATACAACAAAAAGTTTTACTTGTGCTTCAATTTTTACATGGACATCGACAAAACGTTTAAGTCAGATTTGTTCCCTTTCAGCTTCTTTCCTCATTTTATGTCATTGTAAAAAAGTAAGTAATAACTAAATTGACAAACATTATGTGTTTTAAACGCTATCGTCATTATTGTAATTTCCCATGATTAAAACATGTATAGGAGAAACTAACAGAAACAAAAGGCACCTTGGCTTGAAATGGCGACAAAAAGTCTTATTTTCTCCCAGCATACGAAATCCCCCTTGTGCCTTTTTTCTGCCAAAAACTAAACCTAGGGCGAGTTTTTATCGCTATTATTTGTACACTGTACACTGTACACATACATACACACACAATAGTTTATAGGCAATCACAGAATAAAAAAATTCTTTCTAAAACCTTTTCCCTTGGCTCTAACTCTTCACTCACTGAAATTGAAAACAAATGCACACGTCTTCCTCTATACCAATTCGTATTCACAAGGAGTCCTATACTCACAAAGGAAAATAAGGAAAGGGCCCTAAATCCAAATAATGATAAGACATGCTGATAATTACAAGATTTATCTCGACTATGGAAGAAGGTGTGAATAAGGTACATGTACAGTGTACAGATTTTAAACTCGTTAGTTATTAGTTATGAGGATGAAGTATTTGTTTCATATCAGTATAAAGTATAAACTAATAGCTCAAATATGAGTATTCTATTGTATATTGTATTATGTATATTGTATATCCATCTTGAATCAAAATTAAGGAGACGAAGAAAGCAAAGGATCCAAATCCAAGTCCAAATGGCCCCATGATCCACACTCAAAAAGACTCCTCAGAGACTTTTAATCATCCTGCCTGGGATAAAATAATCAACTTGACTTTGGTGGACTTTAGTGGAAAATCTCTCGTCTCTCACGTCTCATTACCCACACTTTGCAATTAGGCTGTCTGCGCAAATCATGTAAGTACAGTACAAAATACATGTACAGTAGACAGTACACACAGTGTGTGTGTGTGTGTATCTAGAGTGGGCAAAAGATACGTTGGGAATTCTGAGCAGTGTCTCAGGTATTAACAGTGCATGCATGCAATACACAGATGAGAACCTCACGAGTAACAGCAACAACTGAAAACGAGATGAGAGTGAGAGGGGTTTAAGAGAGACAGGAAACAGAGGTACAAAAACCTGTCTTCAAGTAGGCTACTGCCGCCCTGTGTTGGCATCGATATATGAGTCGTGTTAACGAAGAGCGATTGCCGACTTTGACGTCAAGGATCTCGTCAGA
>JAQIVE010004073.1:0-15270 GCA_034698285.1 Sminthurinus bimaculatus | reverse complement strand
GCGCCATTTACTTTACGTGGTACTCTATGGAAATAGCCGAAACCGCAACCCTCAAGTTATTAAAAACTGATACATATACTAAAATCCAATTTTTTGAAGTAATTATCAGCAGCTTTTTTTGAACTTGGAGAAATTAGTTTAGTATTTTTTTTACAGATTGTTGCAGCTTTGTCATCAAAAATGAAATTAAAGATGGCGACAAAGTGTTCCGGCCAGCGGGAAAACGCGGTGTAGTACCAAAATAGGATGAAGGGAAAACTCGGGGCCAACATGAGATTAAGAATAAAATGGTGCACCACGAAATATTTTTCAGGGTATAACATGCACTCAACAAGACGATAATTTAGATAAATGCCGTGAGCGGTCATGACCGCCATATTGATTTTCCATATCCATCTTCTCCAGTCATTTTTCGGCCGGGAGTAAATCTCCATGGAGACCACATTTTGCCCCCTTTTTTTCTCCCCCACGACCAGAGGCATTACACAAAGAAGCGAAAAAAGCTTCAAGTTCCACAAGTGAATTCGAAATTCAGCCCAAGTCAGCATTTTGACCCCTTCAGAATCGTTATGTTTTTTTTTTGGTAAAAAAAAAAAAAATTGCAAAATTGTTTGGAAAAATCCAAACGCTTAAAAAAATTGTCCGTTGATTCAAAAAAATGCCTTTTTAAACCAAATTTTTTCATGAAACGTCTTTGAGCACCGGCAAGTTCAAGAATGACATTTTACAAAACTCTCCAAATAAAAAAAATTAAAAATTTCGATTATTGAACAGCGTTTTCAATTTCCGCATTTAATCGTGTTTGCGCACGTTTTTATGCAATCACGGTTGTCATTTTGATACGATGTCATCGTTTAAGGAACGATTGCCTGCGTAACTAGTTTGTATTCATAGAGTTTTCAATGTTTATCTTGAATCAAAGAGCCTCGTGATGTTACATAAACATTTTCTTGTTTGCTATATAGTCGATCTTTCCCTATTAACCCATTGTTACCCATTTTTATGTTTATTCACAAAGAAAAAATCCATTACTTTTAATGATAACAACCCCTGCAGTTTTTGTAGCAATCATAACTTCAATAGTGTAATCATATTCTGCACAAAATGTAAGTATTTTACTTGTATTTTAAATGGGGAAGTTCTCGGTCAAATTTTGACATGCATATTACGTAGACGGCGATTCGAAAGTGGTCGTACAAAATCAAATTTTGGGTTTTTTTGTATCGATATTGTTTAATGAAGGAAAAATTATTTTTGGTAACACGGTCAAGCTATGAAAAGTATTAAATTTTATGCTTTTTCGCATATTTTTTAAATTTTAAGAAAAGCATGTTTTTATCCCGGTTTATGGACGAGAATGCAACAAATCAAAAAAAATCGTGGTACAAGTCTTCGAAAAATTTCAGAGAAAATCGGTATTTTGATGAGAAATATATTTGACGATTTGCTGTTGGTTGGTCAAAATATATTTTTGTAGATATGCAAGCGATCAAAAAAAGCGATCAGTAAAAAAGTTCAAATTCAGGATAAAACTTCCCAGGCCCTTTTTTAGAAAAATCGTGTATCAAAAATCAAAATAGTGGACCCTTCAATGAAACAGCAACCGGATCCCCGTCGGACAGCTTTTAAAAGTCTTATAAAGATATCCGAAACTTTGTCGTGGGTAATTTTTGGGTCCTTTTTTGAAGAGTGAATTTGTATGGAATATGCAGGGAAAAGCCTCGGCCCTTTTTTCCCCTGCCAATTTCAAAGGATACCTCCCGGTATCCTCCTCCCGGTACGAAGAGTTCTTCAAAAATGTTCGGCAAGGCGGGACATTCAGTTTGGTGGTCCTTTTTTCTTTTCACCACACTTTAATTGCAGGGCCAAGGTTAGTGGAGTATCGGTCAACGTATCTGATAAATTATCTCATTTAGGGATATGGTTGCAGCCAAAAATGTATTTTGTACCAGAATTTTGATGAAAACTATGGGCCGGTATCCGCCTGCTATTTTTACCCGAACCTTCTTCAAGATGTTTGGCAGATGCATTTCCAATGTCATGAGATGCTTTGACAAGATTTTTTTCTAAGGGACAGCATGTTATATTACTGAGTGATGTAGAGAATGTTGTACAATAAATATGTATTTTTGTGGTAAGTATACGTATACGTTATACGTATAATGTGAGTAATTAAGTATTTATTTACCCTTAGAAAAATATCTGGGCTCGAAATTCGATGAAATTTCGACACGCATTTTTTCGAAAATCTCATCAAAATCGCGTCAAAATTTGATAAGATTTTGGACCAAAATCGCGTCAAAATCTCATGCAATTTGATTTTTTAATGGATAAAAAAAGCGCATAAGAATTCAAGTTTTTCTCCAAATCCCAAATTAGTTGTCTGCCGGGTAAATTTTTAAAAAAACAGCGCGAGATATAAACTTAATTTTTCTCAAAATTCTCGAATAATTTTTGACAACGAGTTCGAGGGCCGCTGCAATGACCGCCAATCCGAAGCAAAAAAAGATGATTTGATTGAATCCGACAAAAAAGCTGTTCTCTCGCTTAAGTTGGTCGGGCAGCCTTGCCCCGTCCCTGGTAAAGTTGAGTCTACGCAAGACCTCTCCCTTTTGATTTGACGCCCGAACAAAATGCTCCATTTCCTGATACCACCCGAAAAGCCCGGATTCGAGAACGGTCTGCAAAAATTCGGGAATCTCCGAGAGACCCTCAAAGTGAAAGAAGCCCCAGCCCAAGTTGAGGGGGAAAATTTCCTGGGTGCCGAGCATAAACTTTTTTTCCCTTACCAGGTTCTTCATCAGCTCCGTCTCGGGTTCAAAATCCAGGATGCTGCCCGCAGCGTCCACGTACGCCGTTTTGTTGTTGCAGCTCGACAACTGCGCCTCAATTTGCATCTTGACTGTTTTCAAGTAGCCATCCGTATCGTCAGAATCGCGATGAGGATTCGTAAGGTTGGACATAATGTCGAATCTTTTTAGTAGCGGGATCATCTTGGCTTTGTCCTCTTTGGCTAGACGGTGGTTTCTGATGACCTTCCAGCCCTCTCTCATACGGTACTGCAGCTCAAGACGCCCAATCACTGGATAGAGGTTTATGATACGCTGGTACTTGAAACCACCATTACGCATGTCCAGCGCTTTTTTTGATAGTTCATCACGCTTGACAACTCTTGAGTAGAATTTGAAGCCCGTCAGCTCGTCAAAGGTCGACAGGAATTTTTTAGGCCTGGGAGCTGTCACGTCCCTATGGTTTATCGAAATTAGTTATCAAAAGAAATTTTGATGAAATATTTTTGAAAAAAGAGGTCAATTTCGAAAACATTTTGAAAAAGAGGTCAACTTTGAAAACATTTTGAAAAAGAGGCCAGTTTCGAAAACATTTTGAAAAAGAGGCCAGTTTCGAAATTTGAAAAAACAGGTCAACTTTGAAAACATTTTGAAAAAGAGGTCAATTTTGAAATTTGAAAATTGAGGTCAAATTCGAAATATTTTTTAAAATAGAGGTCAAATTCGAAATATTTTTCAAAATAGAGGTCAATTGCGAAATATTTTTTAAAGTAGAGGTCAAATTCGAAATGTTTTTGTAAATAGAGGTCAATTTCGAAATGTTTTTGAAAAAAGTGGTCAATTTTGAATTATTTTTTAAAATAGAGGTCAATTTCGAAATATTTTTGAAAATACAGGTCAATTTCGAAATGTTTTTGAAAAGGGGTCATTTTCAAAAAAAAGTTTAAGGAAAGGAAGGTTTCGAAACTCTTTTAAAAATAGGACTCAATTTCAAAAAAAAATCAAAAAATGCACCCATTTTGAGTTTTTGTTGCGCCAAATTTTAAGTTTCTTTAAAAATAGCGGTCTGTCAGTTTACCTTGTCAAAATGCCTTTGTATCCGTTGCCCAGCACAATGCACATTGTCAACCAGAAAAGCATCGTTGTTTTGAAGGATAGGTCACTGGTAAAGTTTCGGAGCTCCGGGTTGACATAGTTCTCCAGGAGAGACCGGCACGGTAGCATAAGAAACTCGATAAACTTCTCTGCATTGAACTTGTCCAGTGCTCCGGACCTATGGTATGAGGCAAAGTAGGTGCAGATGGACACGCAAACTGAGGTAAAAAGAAGGGTGAGCCAAACGGACTTTTGAAAAGGGGCATGAAAGACTTCCAGAACATTGCTGCTGTTTTTGACGCCGTGACAGGTGAAGAACTTTAGGCCCTCCGTCGCCACCGCCACAAACCTGTGATGAGTTCCGTAGGCCATCCCGTCGTCTGTAAAAATGACGGGGTAGAGAAGATCTGGCAAAATGTCCATCGTCGTCAGATTCCCAAAGCGACTGCAGGTTTTCAAGAGTACGACCACGTTCATCCGCGGGACACCTCTCACCACCTTCTTCCAGTTTTCCAGGCTCCACTCTATCAGTAAAAATCAATAGTAATTATTGTCGCCTTTCATTGGCCGTTTAATTTACCTTTTTTGGCCACAAGCAAAGCTTTTGAAAAATTTGAAACATTGAAACTTTTACAAATTTCCCGAAAATGTTTTAGAAGTTTATAACACCGTTTAGAAAATTTTCAGAAAAGCAGTAGTTTTAGCAAGTTTTTGAACGGTTCCTTAAACCCTGGGGGTAACTTAACCTAAAAAAAGGTTCATAATTTCCGTAATTTACGACGTTTTTGGAAGAAATTTTGTTATAATTTAACAGTTTGGGAAGAAATTTAACCTTTCTGGAAGAAACTTTGGTATAATCTAACATTTCTGGACAAAATTTTGGTAAAATTTAGCAGTTTTGGAAGAAACTTTGGTAAAATTTAGCAGTTTTGGAAGAAACTTTGGTATAACTCAACATTTTTGGAAGACATTCTGATAAAATTCAACATTTTTGGAAGAAATTCTGATAAAAATCAACATTTTTGGAAGACATTCTGATAAAAATCAACATTTTTGGAAGAAATTCTGATAAAATTCAACATTTTTGGAAGAAATTCTGATGAAATTCAACATTTTTGGAAGAAATTCTGATGAAATTCAACATTTTTGGAAGACATTCTGATAAAATTCAACATTTTTGGAAGACATTCTGATAAAATTCAACATTTTTGGAAGAAATTCCGATAAAATTCAACATTTTTTGAAGAAAATTTTGTATAATTCAACATTTTTGGAAGAAACTCTTGTATAATTCAACATTTTTGGAAGAAAATGTGGTAATATGCAACACCTTAGGGTAAATGCCATTTGATGTCAACTTAACCAAACCAAACAAAACCAATAGAAATTTTGAGTACTTTAAACTTAAAGTTTATTCCCCTTACTTGAAAATCGGCTAGTGAATCTTTTCTGCCAGTCATTTTGCTTCTTTTCCGGCAGGGTCAACAAAGGATAAAACACAATGGGGGCGAATCTCCGAAAAATCTCGATGTGAGACCTGTCCAACCGGTCACGGGTCATGGTCATCACCTCCTTTGATTTTCCTTGGACTTCTCTCCCTTTTATACTCCGTTTTATGTCCATGATAGTTTTCCACTTGTCCGTTTCATACCGACTCTGGTACAAAATTTTCCACTGGACAATCTTCAGGGTATGAACCGCCGTCCATGATACAAAAACAGGGGTAGCAATTATGGTAAAACTGAAAAGATTTCGGTTACCCTGGGTCTCGAGCAAAAACTCGACGACTCCCTTTCGGGTCCACGAATCTTCGTCCATCGACTCCGCGTCATCCTGTCCAAGAACGCAGTTAAAATAAATGGCCCCAATAATCGGGATCTGCCACTGGAGCATCCGGGTCATGTACCGACCCTGCGCCGGCAACCCATTGATGAACAACAGCGGCGCCAAATAGACCACCGCGTAACAGTTTTGATCCCAAAATTGTCCCTTTTCGACGTCGAAATTCGAGTGGCGTCGTTCATGAAAAGGAAACTTGTTTCTCTGCGCCCGCTCCTCAGCCGCGTCCATCGGCCAGAGACTAAAGGTCGTCTTGAAGATAACCAGGGGTTGAACTTGGAGGTCATCCGGGTCACCATCAAAGTGGAAATCGACCACTTCAAACGGGAGGAAAAGAAAGGTCACACAACTTCGAAAAATTCGGAGGTGGTTCGAAAGTTCTGGAAAATTGGCGTGGTAGTTTCCATAGGACATAAGTTTTCTCCAGGACCAGGGAATGCCCTCAGAATCAACCGAGGCTTGGCCGTCCGTAAGCCTAGATAGGTTTAAAAAAATTATGAGCGAAAAAAACAGGACTTTTCTAGCCATTTTGAAGATTCTCAAGGACTTGATGATAATGTTTATCCGTGTTTTCTTTTGCGATGTGGCCACTGGTCAAAGAAATCGAATTTATTATCTCGATTAATCACAAGAACTATTTGCGTGAGCCATACTTACGCCTAGAAAATGAACTTATGTAACAACTTCAGTAAAAGTTCCCAGGTGTTCCCTCCACAAGGACAGGACACGACCTGTCCTGGTTGAAGGACCTACAAATATGTATATCTGTGTAATCTTCTTAAACAAGCCGCAAAGAGCCAAAAAATTTGACCTTTTTCAACTCTTTAAGGTCACTTTATGGTCCAGACGGGGGTCACCGAGAAAAAAGCTTCACATAGGTCAATTCTTTCAAAATAAAATTTGGCGGAAATTTTTTTGCCATTTTCAACACTAATTTTTTGAAACCTTCCATCTTTTTGAGGCAGCACTGAAATTGTTTGCAGCTTTCCGTTGTTCAAACTTTTCTCTGGTACACTTAAAATCCAAAATTTGAACAAAGTGAAATTTTTGAATAAGTGAAAATTTTAAAAAGATGAGAATTTTGAAAAATTAAGAATTTTGAAAACATGGGTGATGATAGAAGAGAGCTATTGCTGGACCAATCTTGTTTTCAATATGTATATGTATGTGTTTATATTCGTCGAATATATGAGCTATTGCTGGACCGTCGAGCAATTTCAGTATGAATTTTGTGTGTATTTATATTCGTCGCAAGTATGAACTATTGCTGGACCATGCAATATTTAAAAATCATATTTAATGCATATTTTAATTGCATCTGACAATGGACACTCAATACATGTAATAAAAATTAAAAAATGGGATGGACTGATTTCCACTAATTCGATGGCCGGGAATTTGAAAATGATGTTTATTTTTCCAAATGCTCAGATATGGCGCTAATAAGGCCTTTGGAAAACGAGTTTTTTCAAAAATTCATGATTTTTAATCTTTGTTTTTGATAAAACTGGATAAATCACATAAAAGTGACAAATACCACTAAAACCCATTTGAGTTAAAGTAATTATTAAAAATATAAATTTTCAAAAAAATTTACCAACAGTTTCTACAATTTTATGTCAAAGTTTGGTAATATTTAAAACAAAATTGCACTAACTGTTGGTGAATTTTTTTGAAAATTTACACTTTTTAAAATTACTTCAACTCAATCGGGTTTTAGTGGTACTTGTCATTTGTATGTGATTTATCCAGTTTTATAAAAAACAAAGCTTAAAAATCATGAGTTTTTGAAAAAAATCGTTTTCCAAATGCCTTTTTAGCGCCATCTCTGTGAATTTGGGAAAATAACCATCATTTTCAAATTTACCGCCATCGACTTAGTGGAAATCAGTTCATCCCGTTTTTTAATTTTTATTACATGTACTGAGTGTCCAAGAAAGAAAAAGAAAAAATATTATGTAGTTATTTCAAATTATATACTTTTCGAAAATTCTTCCTCGAATAAAGTTTTTTCAAAATTTCTAACAATTCTATTTTTAATTTTTTTACATGCATTAAATTAAGGTCAAAATAAGTTTTTTTTGAAATATTGCATGGTCCAGCAATAGTTCATACTCGCGACGAATATAAATACACACAATATACAAACTGAAATTACTCGACGGTCCAGCAATAGCTCATATATTCGACGAATATAAACACATGCATATACATATTGAAAACAAGATTGGTCCAGCAATAGCTCTCTTCTATCATCACACATAAGAATTTTGAAAACTGTAATTTTGAAAATGGGAACACCTGAAAATGTTTACTTGTTAAAAAAAATTAGTACACCGTATTAAATTAAAAACTGCGTTTTTGTTTTAGTCTCATGACGAGTCAGGAGTTACATAATCCTTTTTTGCATTCAGTTTATTCGCTCATGGTGAATATTACACGTAGAATTTTATCATCCAAACATCGTAAATCGTGACGTAGGTTCAAAAAATGTACGAAATTAATTGAATAGCAACGAAATTTTAACAATTTTTAGTTCGTAGTTCGCAGCAAGGAATTTTTTCAAAGGCATTTATGGAGCATTTTTTTCAAGTTTTTAAAAAGACCGCCCTGCAGTTGGTAAAAAATTTTGTACATGCAAATGTATACTTGATTCTTGATTATGATGTTAAAACAACTACTTACATAATTTTAAACAATGGATGAGGAGGCTCATCAAATTTCCATGTGTTACTGCCTTCATCCGCTGTTCCTCCATAACCTTGCTTTTGACAAGCGAGTGTTTATCACCTAACTATAACATATTATATGAATTAGTATTTCTAAAGAAACATGCAGCCAGTGCAAACTCACAAACATGAGAGAGTAAAGAAGGTCAAATGAACCTTTTTTTGATCATTTTCATCTTGATTTTGATCTTTGGAGCAAAAATGGCTCACCGTCATAATTCTTCCAATCTAACATTAACAACAACCAAAGTCCTCGTCGTGATCCTGCTGTACATGGCTTGTGCGGCTGATGGGCTTTCCGATTACGCAAGACGAGAGTTCAAAAAAGTTTCACCGGAAAGGTTGCCCCAGTTTGTTATTGAAGGTGTCCGAGCATTTTTTACAAACGAAAAAATTGGGTACGAGTGCATGTTGAACAACGGTGCCTACACTCAGACCGAACTGGACCAGGTTATAGCCTTCGTTCGGGATTATGACATTGCCGCAAATGTTGTTAAAAGTGATAAAGAAGTACGACAATGGTTGAAAGATCATGGCAAAGAAGTAAGCCGCCCGTACAAAAAAAAGTCTGGACTTCTGGCCGAAAATTGGCCGACTTTTTTGTATAGTTCTGCAAAATCTGGCGGTATTATGCAGGATTCGGCCAGGATTTTTCGACATTCAGCCAAATCCCGCAAAATTCGGCCGATATCGGGCGTGTCGGCCAATTTTTGGGCCGAATGATAAAGGGAAATTTTTGTACGGGTGACTCAAATTTTATATCTTTCATAGATCAGTCATATGTTTTAAATGAACCCTTACACAAAGTTCTGTTAAAGCATTTCAGCGTAGACATTAAAAATTTTAATTTTTGCTTAATTTTGGCCGGATGTTCTGGCTTATACTTTGTTACCAAATTCACCGGTCTGTGATGACTTTTTGGACCAAAAGTACCGGCGAAAATTCGGGTACAACAAAATCCAGCCATAAAATAATCAATCTTTATTTTTTACACGGAAAATTTTGGAATAAAATAATGTATTAAATTGTGCTCGTAGTATGCCGCGGGTTTCACCTAGTCATACGTACTCCATGTATTATGTAAATGGTTGTAAGTATTCTGTGTTGTGTCTTCCGTACAATATTCGAAACCTGGTCTTTGCTCTTGTTCGTACATATACAATATACAATATACAGTGCATGGAATATAATGTACAATGAAAGTGACACAAAGTTGGAGTTGATCCAACAATCTTGTCTTGAGGATCGAATGCTATAGAGTATCAAGTAAAAGAAGACCTATAGAGGAAGAAGAAACAGAAGAAGAGCAAGAAAATATAGCGACGCACAATTTTTTCGTCCTCAAGTTGGCAGACCAAATGTACACCAAATATTTCCTTCTCGTCCAACTCCTCTCAATTTGTTTCCATCCGAATCCAAAGACACCAAAAACAAAACCAAACCAAACCAAAAAGCAACCAACCAAGTAGAGAAATTGAAACGTTCAAGTTGAAGCTCAACTTTAACCCGGGCTGTGTAAAGGGTAAATGGTGAATGGTCTCCACTCTCATGCGGATGGAAAATCCCCTTGTTTTCGGATTTCAAATTTCCAACTCAGGTCCAAATACCCGGATAAAAAGGAAGAGAAAGAGAGAGAAAGACAGAGTAGAAATTTTCCTTTGCTCCTTCTGCATCTCTTCCTTTTCTACTTTCTACCGAGATAAGCACGAGCGAATGGCTTTATGATACTTTGACAATATTCCACTGAATGGCAGCGCATAAATGCATCCCTATTTGAATTTACTTGGTTTTGGCTTTGACTCCACTTGGACCTTTTCTTTAGTTTTTATACATACGGGTACATACAAGTGTAATGTCTATAAAAGGAAGAAGATGAAAAAAAACAGACGACAGAGGAAACCGCCGCGGCGGTACCATTTTACCGAATTCCCCCCGCATTTACTCCGACTCATTCAAGCACAAACGATACGGCCAAATACATACATGCACAATGTATTGTAAAATGTACAGCATTGAAGGGACGGATTTTGAATAAAATGTAGTGGAAAAGAGGAACGTTGAGGGGAATATTCAATCATGTGTGGATACTTTCCCAGATTCAGACTGTATATTACATATTACATGTATGTTTGAGGTTGGCACGACATTCACCGCTCAACATTTTTCATTTTTTGAGCAATGGACGAAGATCGACAGAAGCCTCAAATTTATTCACAGTTTATTCAGTTTTATTTGAAAGAGAGTTCCTCTTTTTGCTTTTCTTTGCATTTCATTGCATTGCATTGTTTTTAGGTTGACAGATTTTTCTATTGTAGGTATAGTGTATTTATACGGTATGATAATTCATGCAGTGAAATGGACTGAAACGTTTCGAAACCAACGCCAAACTCATGACGATGGTTGCCAAACACCAGACATTTAATGCACAAGATAACTGAATATGAATTTTCGGGGGAAAACCTAGTTTTCCCTTAGAAAAATGTCAAGGCTTGAAATTTGATGAAATTTCGGTAATTTAGTAAAAAATCTCGTCCTTTATAAAGAATCTTACCAAATCTCGTAAAACTTTTTTCGAAAATCTTATCAATTTTGATCAATTTTTGATGAAATATCATGAAAATCTTAACAAAATTGTCAATCTTATCACATCTCATCAAAATTGTATGAGATATGATTAGATTTCAAAATTTGATGAAATTTTGGCAATTTAGTCGAAAATCTCCTTTATAAAAAAAAATCTTACCAAATCTCATAAAAACGTGATACGATTTGGTAATATTGACAATTTTGATGAGATTTCCATGATATTTTATAAAAATCTTATCAAACCTTGATCAAAATTGTGCCTTGATCTCTTGAGATTTTTTGACAAGATTTTTTGTTGATATCCCTTAAAAAATATCAGATCAACTTTGATCAAAAGTTGATGAGATTTGATGAGATTGACTTGATGTGCTTTTGGTTCCAAATCCAAATTCGCATCATCTTTGATCAAATTTTGATAAGATTTTGGTGTGCACGTCGCATCATCTCATCATTATCTCATCATAATTCTACCAAATATTTACCATGTCAACAAAAAATATTGATCGATTATGATCTCACGAGATTTTGATAGTTTCATATCAAAATTTCATGAAAAGTTCATGAAAGTTGATGAGATTTTTGACCAAATGCGTGTCAAAATCTCATCAAATATTTGCCCAGATATTTTTTTAAGGGATGGTTTCACTTCAATATTTTACGAAAAGTTGATGAAATATGGTTTGATGTAATTTTCGACTAAAATGCCAAAATTTCATCAAACCTCATGCTTTAGTCTTTAGTCATCTTGATGTTTTCTCTCCATTTTAAAGATTCTGTAAAAGTAAAATAGCACTGGCAGAATTGTTCAATGCAACTTTTGAAAAAAACCTGCAAAATTTGTGTGTGTATAATGTATAGATTATAGACTATCCTGATTGTCGTCTCTATGTTTTAACAATATAATTTGTTATGGTTTTTGTGGGGAGAATGGCGAGAGATTTTAACGACATAATTGATGGACGACGCCTCCGCCATTTTATTTTATCCAGACCTCAAAAAAGATGCAATCTCTCTATATTTATGTATGTATTTATGTGTAAAATGTTTGGTTACACTTTGGTGTGTCTTAGTGTGTAGAAAATTATAGGTTAGGCTGGCCTATTTTCCCCTCTAATTTTGAGTTCAATGCCAGGTCAAGTTGAATTTTGGAGTTGGAAAGGGAATAATGTTTGACTTCCAGGAAAAAGAATCAGCAAGGAATATAAAAGATAGAAAAGAAGGATCGGACAGCAAAGTAATATTGAACGTCTTTCTATAGAGAGAGAGAGAGAGAGAGAGAGAGAAAGATAGAATCCCTTAAATACATTGTAAATTTTAAATTATGACAGCAGGAGCAGCGCATCCCGATCGCACCAACAGAGATAAAGATAAATACAGATTTCTATGCATTATACATATGTATGTATACACGAAAAGTCAAAAGTAAGATTGGTCAATTGACTTTTACGACCCTTTTATATTATTCTCAATTCTCAAATTGAGCCAAGCTCGCCCCTCTCCATTGCATTGTTCTTGTGTTTTGCTTTACTTTTCTTCCCATTGTTCCTCCTTGTTTTGCTTACTTATGTATAGAGTATAGAGTCAAGCCAAGGATTTTATGGATCTGCCATTTGACAAGAAGCTGAGCTGCTGGACCTTTTCTAATCCCTAAATGAAAGTATATGGTGTACACTGTACACTTTGAATTGGATTTTGGAATTGAGAAATTGTAGCGTGTGCTTTGTGTTTGTTCTCCATGGAAATTATATGACTTTGTTGACCGCAGACCCATAAAATATAAAATCAAAGGGAGCAAAATCAAATTGCTGTAGCAAACAGACACTCTGTTCTATACTTAAGAACAATACAAGTCGAAAGAAAAAGAAATGTTATTTTTCTTGTGGTCAACTTTTCGCCCTCCCTCTCGCCTTGCCTTTGATTTTGTTTGATTTTATTTATTGGAAATGTGAAAGCTGCTGGACACATTTATCCCGTGCCAGAGTTTAATTTTTATGGTTATATGACACTCGAGCCTCAATCTCAATTTACCGTTTGAATGGACAAAATTTATTGAAATGCACGTGTATATCGATTGGATGCAATTTAATGCGTTTTATTTTACAATGCAAGGATGCATATCTGGATCACATACATCACGAGACCGTTTGACTGCCTTCTTTGTCCCTGGACCTAATCCTCAACCACAGGGTATATAGACACAGTATAGACCACACCTTGGACACATACCATATATTATTTTACCACACTTTTAAATAAATAAAAAATTTATAGATGGCAACAACAAAACGGGACTTTCCACTTTTGTCTCGTGTTGGGTAAAAGTTGAGACATTGCGTTTAATTTTAAAAGCATTTTTCTGCATTTTACTAACAGTTTGAGACAAACTTAAAGTAATGGAGAATTTTTTGATATCCCCTAGGTAAAAATTTGGTCAGAACATCTCGTTAAATTTTGACACTGATTTTTTTCAAAAATCTTATCAACTTTGATCAATTTTTGATGAAATATCATAAAAATCTCAACAAAATTGTCACTCTTATCAATTTTGATCAAGTTTTGATGAAATATCATGAAAATTTCAACAAAATTGTCACTCTTATCAATTTTGGTCAATTTTTGAAGAAACATCATGAAAATCTCTACAAAATTGTCAATCTTATCACATGTCATCAAAATTTTATGAGATGTGATTGGATTTTTTTCTAATGGATTTTATGTATCGTCAATCTTTTTAAGACGTATTTTTAGTAGGATTTACAAAGTTACATAGTTGAAAGAGGGAAAAAATCTACACTTTTCCTCAGTTTTATTGAGAGACTGCGGCAAAAAGTGCCAAAAGGTCGGTGAAAAATTAAGGTGCATGCAATGAATGCATAATGCATAATGAGAATTACGATTTCGGTTTCGTGTATTGTGTATAGCAAAGTAAAAAGTAAAAGGTGGACAGTAATGAAATGGATCGAAAATGGAAAATGGAATGGAGAATATGAATGTGTGTGTGTGTGTTTGTGTGTGGAGAGTTGAGGTAAAGTGAAAACGGAGGCCAAAGTTAAAGTTGGCAGCTCGATGTACATATGTACCTATGTAACGTCGGTTGGTTTGATTTGTTTGCGGGGAATTTTCTCGTTCTGGTTAGTTTTTGTGGTTCGGCCATATTCGTCACGGATCTCAGGATTTGATGTCTTTATTTTTATTACGATCGACATGCAATCCAATACATACTCCTGACTCGTATACATACGTATAATATGCAACCTCTTTATTCTGTTTTTACCTCTCCGTTCATTTCCCTGCATGTTTCTCTCACCTTCTTCGCCTCTCTTCCGTGCATCAATTTCCATTTCCATTCAATCCAATTTGTTATTTCTTATCGTATCGTGGCCACCACTCGCACTCGCACTCTCACTCAACAGGAAAACCCCAACACTAACACACAACACACAAAAGTAGTCAACGTCTATGTAACTGCAACAACAAAAACAGCAAGAAACACTGCACGAAATCATGGGCATTGTGATTATGATTATGACCATTCATTAACTTGGACGTTTGACTGCGTTATACAACGCAGGTTATTAACTATTAACCATAGATATAGATTAGATATTAGATATGCAATATTATCGTGTTGTGTGATTGTAAGTAAAGTTCACCCCAAAAATCCAAGTCAAAATTTTTATGCTTTAATACACTGCTCGATTTTGCCTTCCTGGTGCATACATGTGTAATGTGTAGGATGAGCTTGTTCACGTGTAACATGTAACTGCACTTAAATTAAATTTTCATGTGTGCAAAAGCTACCAGGATTCTTAATTAAAAACACAATTTGTGATGAGCAAGATGCCACAAAATGTAATTTGGAGTAGGACGAAATTAAAAAATGGAATGAGATTTCTAAAAAACCACAGTTTATGCATTTAAAATTAAAACAAAAAAACGTGGAAAACATAAAATATGGTTGTGATATTTGATTAAATACAACTAGAAAAGTTGGATTCCGTTACAAATCGTCATATCGTATTACTCTTTATTTCATAATATAATTTTTCGTCATAGCTTTTTATTTTCGTAGGTCATTCTTGTCGATTTTTGTTTATTAGTCAGAAAATGTACTGTCGATAAGAGCCAAACGTAGAACTTGGTGATTAACTTTGCCTATATCTATATAAAATATCGAGTTGATTAACGACCCTTCGAAAAAAATCTCATGAAATTTTGACCCGATTTTGGTC
>JAQIVE010004072.1:0-15270 GCA_034698285.1 Sminthurinus bimaculatus | reverse complement strand
TGTACATATAATATGTATGTGTGGTATGCCAGCTTTGCCTACATGTACATATCCGTATCTTCCGCACTCTTCACAGCACACACTACGTGAATACGAATACCAAGGATTGAGGATTACGGTAGTCACTCACATAGATATAAAATCCTTTCGTTAGTGTTAGTACAACAGCACGTTTAGCTATAAAATAAGTGTATATTACTCCTTCGCTGTCTCTATCGCTCAACGTTTGTTACTGTACAATGTAATATACAGTTAGTAAAAGTACTATTGATGCAGTGGTCATTTTTATCGCTGAGGGGACAAATTTCATTCAAACGCAGAAATTTTCCTGGGTACTTAAAGTTGCCGGAATTTCATCCCCTTTTATAACCGGTACTGCAATTTCTTGTGTATTAGATCGATCCGAATTTAGTTGACCTGAAACAGGAAGAGGTCGGAATCAAATTTTAAAGCATTGTCGAAATGCTTTCAAGATTTGGAAGAACGGAAATTTATTTGTCCATTGTCGATTTTATCTTGATCTGCTCCATAATTCTGATCATCCTATAAAACTGGAATCACTAGTTATCTTAGACCTTAGACTAGCACTTGCCATTGAAGGCGGATAACCGTAGATAAGGCAAAAGTTGCCCCTTTAAAAACTGAAAATTGTTGCCGTATTAACAGTACTTGTCCTGACTGCAGTATACAATAAAATGATTCACACAACATATTGCAGTGCACACATGAAATCTGTAGTTTATCTGTAAGACATCTTTGACCAAATAACGTCATGTTAATGCTAATAATAATATAACGTAAAGCAATAGTGCATTCATTTATAAAGGTGAAAAAATGAAATTATTGTTTTACGACGTATCTCTCCCACTCTCTTTAAGTAAGTATTTGTAGCTAGCTCCCAAATAATGATTTTTTCAACGACCAGAAGCTCGTGAAACAGTAGTACAAAAAGCAAGTACAATACTTTTATTCTTATTGTATATTGTATATATATATATGAATATGATGGTGGCTCACTAATTTAGCTCTTGAGTATCTACTAGAGTCAAGCCATAGAGCAATATTGTTTTGCTTTACTTTGCTTAAATTAACTTTACTTTTTCCTGGCCTTTAGTATGCGTTGGGTAAATTGATGATAGCAATAATAATTTTATCACATTTACTGTACTAATTAACCCCCTTTGCAAATGGAATATGACACAACATAATATGAAGCTTATGTCTTCAAGCTCGTCGCTATATCTGTCTACTTATTGTCAACTTTATAATATGACACTTTGACGACATACATATTACATATGTTATGCTTTAACATGCATGGTTTTTCCAGGATATCATCCTCCGACTCATATCGTCAATCGTGTCCTCTTGTAGGTTACACCATAATAATATAAAGAAAAGAAAAAGGACAAGAGACACAGCTCAATGTTTCATACTGAAAAATATAATAGCAAGTAAATATGGTGGTTACATGTAGTAGATGGTCTTTGGAAAAATCATTTCATCTCATGTAAAAGAGTTTTTTTTGAATAATATGTGCATGGAACAAGGAAAAAGTAGTTAGGGATGAATGAAGTAATAATAGAATGTACACAATTCCCCATATGCGTATGTGTGTGTGTGTGTGTGCAACACTTGATATAATATTGAATTCATTGCATGAAACATGGAGGAAATACATGGCTAAACTACAAAAGGAATAATATGCACGAAATATTACACATGTACCAAAATGTGTATATGTATGATATGAATGATGCAAGATCACAAGGAAAAGGTTTTTCCCTAGCGTGATTTACTTTTGTTGTGTCCGTGTACCGCTTCATACTTATTTGATATTTTCTGGAGACTGGACGAAAAAAAGCTTCTTAAGATAAGGTAACCATGATTATGATTTAGCCGGATTTTAAGTCGGAATTCGGCATGCATGAATACTCAATCTCTTACAGTATGATGAAGAACCTTGCACTTTCTCATTAAGACTAGGTGAGGTTAGTTCTAATAAAACTATACTGCAATGATATGAATCCTGCCTCAATAATAACGCAATCCTTTAGCTGGACATTTAAGTTAAGTTAATGAGTGATATGCTGTGGTTTTAAATATATTTTGTATGTCCACTCCAGCGTGTGCTACTGACAATTCTAAGAAACTTATTTTTCACAGTATTTTTTACTGGAACTACATGCATGCATATGATTCGTAATGCTGAGTAAGCAAACGTTTTGATCCGGGTAGCTCAAATTAGCATTAGTGGATGTTATTTATTTATCTTGCCATTATAACATGATAAAATATTATTGACAGTTATGCTGAAAATGGATTGATTATGATGATGATTATACATGCATATTGCAATTTGACAGGTCTGTAGGATGAAAACAATAGGGAAAAAATTCAACTTAATTCAATAAATGCAACAGTTTTTTCAAATTTCCTTTTCATTTCCCGACTAACGTCCTTACGTATGTACATATAGGGCGACGGTAAAAAGTCAATGTGATTACAAGGGGAAAACGGCATAAAATTCTTAGTAATAGCTTATACATAAAATTTAAATTTCCAGGGTTTGAGTTGAGCATTCGACGGAATCCTCTTGGGTTTTTAGAATGCACATAAACCACCGACTCACTGGCTCTCTCCTCTTCAATATTTGTTTAGATACTAATAATACACGTTAGTGTATCGGATTGGAGTTACATTATATCGATTGTGTTTGTTTTGCACTCTGCGTTGACAGATTATATTTTGTGTAGGCAGAATATTGCTTACGTAAAAACGACAGAGATGAGGAAGAAGGATACAAGAGATGAAAAATGAAAAAAAAACAATGGATTATCATCAGAATAATGTGATATGACATGATACAGTACGATATGGTATGATTTGATTTTACTGATATCTATGTATGTATCTGCGGTGATCTAAGGCTTTTATGTTCCAAAAATAAGAATGAAAATGGAGATCGAAGATACGTTGTAGATATAATACGCAACTGTGTATAATAGTGCTCAATACATGTATGTACTGAGCAATAAAGTCGTCGACTATGTGTGTATACACAAATAATACAAGACAAGATAGGTAAATGATAAGAAACTTCTGGTTCTATCTGTATGATGTTATTTTTCCTCCTTTCTCTCACTATACTATATGGGATGTTATCCTATATGTGTTTACTGTCTGTTTAAACTTTAAACTTTGTGCGATAGCAATATTTTATTGTTTAAATAATTTAAAATGCAACGTAATAATTTTTCTAGTGTGTTTTTTGGCGTTGTTGTCTACTTGCTTGTTATTTGCTTTTTTCCGAACGTCGAGGACGTTTATGCGTTTGGCGTTTGGTGTGTACGTGAATATGCTCACAACGTACATAATACACATTTACGCACATGCACATCCATCCATATCCATCTGATGTGCCTTTGATGCTGATAATGACGACGATGAAATAAAAATATTATTGTAATATATTTCCAACAAAATCCGTACCTACGATATTCAGAAGGTAGATGGTAGTGCTGCACAGATTACTGTACTATTTTATAGATAAATAATAATCATGTGTATGACATGTATTTAATACAGGTATTGTGTACTGTGTACTGTGTGCTGGTTGTATGTAAGTATATGATGCATGTATACCTATGTATGGGTTTGTATGATATTTTCCAAAGGTTTTGTTCCCCTATCACGTGTGTGTCAGCCTAATGAATGAATGTCATCAAGCTGACCTAGATCTCCTCCATTAACATTTTGTTTTCCTCAGATATTGTACAAACAGAGCATTATAATAATATGATGATTATTATTATTGGTATATATTATATATAGTGTGTGAACATGTATGAATATCATTCTCAATGTTCTAAAAGAGCAGTGATTGTATGCCTGCATTGGATTTACCAGGAGGCTCCAAAAAAAAAAACAAAAAGTTTTAATAATTTCAAACATAATATGTGTGAACAAACTATGTAGAGTAAAATTGAGGAAGTCGCATAATGGTGTGGGTTACTAATTGCCATAAAGTGATTAAAAGTCACTGATCTTTGAGGTGATTCCTTATCCATTTTCTGTACAGAGTTTGGTACAAGAGTTTGAAGCGCATGTCTGTCTACGAGCTTATCTTTCAGTAAGCTACATTTTAGAGGCGATAATATTATTATGATTATTTCAGCTGGACTTGGAATATAATAGGTAATACATATGATATAAATATATTATTTTCAATAATGATTTGAAATTGACCTCCAAAAGTTAAACTGTCTTTAATGCTCAAGACGTATTGGTGGAAAGAACGTCGGTATGCATGCATATATGTATGTATGCATGCTTGTAATTGTTACATCACAAACAAGCGGATAATATGTCTACATATTATGTGAAGAGACCGGAGAGGAAAAACAAAGACTATCTAAATAAATAGAGGAAGCATAAGAAGAAGAAGACAAGAGACAAGTGAAGAGTATTATAGAAAAGCAAAGAGCTCTCGACTTTCGGTCCTCGATCTTGATATTATTTGTTAAATATAGGAGCCAATGATTTGTTTTCCATGGAACTGACGATGAGCATTGATAGGAGTGAACATAACCATTGAGGGAGCCGTCGCTCTCTGTCTCCATCCCATTTCATTGTACAGTCCACAGTACAAATATATATTTATACACACGGACAGAGATTTTGTATCTATAATAATATGATGTTAATGTGTTGTATGTATGTATACATACATTCAATACATTGTACCGTGTATCATAAAAGCCAAAGGTTTCCGAGTAGGAGGAGAACCAAACCAAACCGATGCTCCTTGTGGGATTCCTTAGATGGTGTATGTGTGTTCTGGTTCTTTATTTGTGTGTGTGTGTGTGTGTGCATGTTGTTATAACCTTTTAATACTGAGAATAGTTGGTGATAATACGAGAAAGAGGATGGAGAGTAGTTGAGTTGATGATGATGATGATGAGGAGGAAAAGAAGAAGACGAAGAACAAGCAAAGAAGCACAAGAAGACCGCGTCGATGAGGAATGGAAGCACACACAACACACAAATATATACACACCAAATCAGAGAAAATAGACGAAGCGTGTGTAGTGTGTGTATGTATATTTGAGTATTGTATCTCTGTTTTTACATATTATTATACAGTGGCCCAAGAAGTTGTTTCGACGGTTGGTCGTCATCCTCGTCGTCGTCGTAGTAGTCGACGACTTTTCTCCTTGTCTGTACTGTAGTAACTACTACATACTTCAGATCCTGCTTATTCTCCTTCCTCTTCTTGATGAGCTACATTTTCTATGTTACCCGCATTTTCCCTGTGTGTGTGTGTGTGTTTCTTGGTGGCAAGTATACTGTGTATATAATATGTAGAATGTACAATACTGAACTCTACTACACTGTACACTTATGTTTTACACACTGACTAGCTCCGGATACGTTGGAGCTTCACCACGATGAAGATCATCATCATCATATCGTCATCATCGCCATCGACATGAGCATCGTGAAGTTTGAGTTGGATTTTGAGTAGCACCATGTCAATATATTTTCCTATTTCTATTTCCTATGGATATGGCTCACCGTCTCTCTCTCTCTCTCTCTCACTCTTCTTCCTATTCTCTGTTCTCCATTCGGTATTTATCAGGCACTGGCAATGCATTTGCCTATCCATGTCCACGTCTACACACTATACAACTATTATACATTATGTATCTATGTGTGTATGTATAATATGTAAGGATGGATGGATGGATTGTAGACTGATATGGATATATATACACGTAATGTGTATTTATGTAAGTATTTTTTCCTCTGTGATTTTTTGGTATGTTTGGTTGGAGATATGGATAGATGGATGTGAGGATGAGGGATCTGTAAAATATAAGTGAGCGACTCCTCACTCACATCGTCATCATCTCACCCCATTGAGCAAAAAGTTAGATCTTTATGAAAGAGTATGAGGTCGAGTCTTTACAAAACTACCACCACCACACCCCGGAGAGACAGGCAGAGAACAGAACAGAACAGAAAGAAAAGACAGAGAGAGAGAGGCAGGGAACACAGAGCAAAACTGTACAACAGAATTAGAGTTTAGTCTCATATTATATTATTATTGTAGGTACCAAAACATTCGTATTTCCACTTCCACCACTCCACTCACTCTCGAGCAGAGTTGAGTTGAGTTGAGTCAACTAGCTGCTATCCATGAGAGAAGGAGAAGGAAAAGGAGGAGAGGAAGGTTGAGTTGAGTTTAGTAGAGTCGAGCTGGGAGAGTGAGTGATATATAAAGTAAGTAAGGCGAGAAGAACACTGAAAACTGAACGATAGATAGATAGAGTGGAATAGAATGGAATTATTTCATTACACACTCACTCACTCACTTACTAGTTGGTTGGAGAATAAGCATAATCATAAGCAAAGGCATAAACATAAGAATAAGCATTATAGCACACAGGCGAGCCAATGATGTCCATCTTTTTCTTCATCTTTCTCATCGTTTTTCCGAGTAGTGCAATGTATTGCATAGCATTGTACTGCATCGCATCGCATTGCATGACGACTCCTCTTTTATAAATATGTATATTGTATATGTACTGTACCTTACAATATTCAATATGCCTCTACTTTTCCTTTCCTATACACAGGTATCATGCATACATTTAAATAGAAAAGACAGATTTACCTATGTATACATCATATTATTTTATTCTCGGTAATCTTATTTTGAATTGAACCAACATTCACTAATAAAGTGTACGTATACTTACTATAACAATAAAAAGCGGAGCCATCCAGTTTGTATAATGTATATTTTGTTGACTCCATTTTAGTCCAAAAAGTGAGCAACAATGTTTTTATGTATGTGCATAATATTCTACTTGTTTCCCTTCACCCTTTGGTTTGTTTCATGCGTAGTAGATAATTTCGTAAAAATACTTAATATTCATATTATTATTATTAATAGCTAGACATTTAGCTTGTGCTCTTATATTATACATAATATGTGTAATATATGTAACTATGTATGTGTAAGATGTCAATATAGGATAAAGCTCGTTGGATATTATAATACATTCTATTATTTTATTTTGTATTGTATTTCTCACTATTGCTCCTCAAAAAGTCGACGAAGAAGTCGGAATCTACTGTACACTGCTTATCACCAGACTCATTCCGTGATTACTCGCTTCCTTGTAAGTAACTCTGGTCTATACAAAATACTTACATTGGACATGTGTAGAGTAGACACACATGCACATGTACATTATCTATCTATATAAATATACGTGCATGTATAGTATACCTGTAGCCTGGACCCTGAACCTCTTTTATTCCTTTTGTTTGTCTATACTATAGATACTTTAAGTAATTTTCAAATATAATCATGATGATAATTTTTCTATAGCTGAAGAAGCAACACTCTTATGTCCTATATACATACTGTGTATGCATTGCGTCGTTGTAATACCACTGTGTCTGCCTATATTGTACAGAAACAGTCCATACACACATATTTTGTGTTTCTCTGTATATAAAACGCGCAGCAAATAGGCTACTCATAATATGTGGTAATGATAACACGAACGAGATCATCGTTGGTCCGTCTGTACATTTCTTATTTCAAACTATCAAGTATGGATCGCTCATGTTATACTTGTATGAAATATGATACAGTTAAAATAAAGCATAACATGAAGACTGTGGAGTGTGAGTTAAGCCTTTGCACAGGTTATTTTATAAAAATACTTAAAAACTAAATCAATCCATAATAAATCTTAAAAAATAGGACCCTGAGTTGCTGACATTAACAATCCTCGGTTTAATAAACCGAAGAAATTGCATCATTTGTCGTTTTTTACATAAACGCCTGTCACCTGTAAAAAGTTGATTTTTTTTCAGTAAAAGGTCACGAAAAGAAATTATAGCTTGATAACTTCAAACTAATTGCTTGATTTTAAGGGAAAAGCCTGACAAGATGCACAAAAGTACACAAATGTATAGAATATTGCAGCTTGAGCACGTTTTATTAGAGGGAATTCCCAGACACGAGCTGTAACTGGTACTAGGCTGAAGATGTTTCGATGACAATGTTATTATTTAGTGTATGCATACATAAATTTGTTGACACTTGTGAATTGCATCGTGCATGTATGTATGTATTATACTCCACCAATGTATAATATTATGCACTGGGAAAGTTAAGTGCGATGTGCTTTGAGTTGCGAGATGACAGATTACGAGAGCCAGTGTATGCTGTGAATGTATTATACGAATGAAGATACATATCGTAAAATAGATAAGCGGTACACATACATACATACATATGTACATACTCAGAATGGACACGGGGATGATGTAATAACATTATTATGGTTGTTATTATGTAACCGATTACACCTATACAAAGATTATTACATTTACGTCATGGACCTCCTAAAACTGTACAATATTGTATATATAGGGTAGTGTACAGTGTACAGATTGCAGGTACTCTATCCATCCATAGCTACTTGCACGATAACGCGAAGGTGTTTTTCCCTGTCGTGTTGTATAATTAAAACCGATGGATGACGTCTCATATATTTATGTACTCGAATCCGCACATTCTCAGCCTCCTCATCATCGCCTTTTACCCTTCTTTCATCCATAGATAGATTGAATCCCGGATTCATCTAACTAACGCGAGCAAATAGCTGATTTAGGATGAAATTGAGGTAAAACAAATATTTTTACAACCTAACAAGCCAATGTGGATTGGATGAAAGCAGTAAGTATGAGTATGTAGGAAAATAGGTAAAAAACAGATAGAAGACGGAGAAAATAAGAGCTATCGAATCCCACACTTAAATGCATACGTGGATAAGAGAGGAGTGTATATTATAAAAGGGAAAGTAGACGCAAGATTACTATATTGAAATATGCTACATGGAAAAAAGGGAAAGAGAAAGTTTACAAATTTCTGTGCTCTTTTTTTTAAAAATCCGATTGTGTGGAGGAGTCTCCGTCTCCTTAGAACATAAATGGTTGTGGATATTCGCGGATTTGACGAGAATACTTTGCTTATATGTATATACATGCATATTTGTATACGTTCTTCATTTGTATACAGACGGTTCCATAGGAACGAGCCGTATTTCCTGTGTATGCCTATGTGTGTGTGTGTGGTATTACGTTTCTTTGGTGTAGTGGGCTTGCTATGATCCAACAGAGTATTCCAATGCACTATGTATATGGTTCAGTTAAGGAGTGAAAATAGAAAAGAAGAAAGTAGAGGAAACACAGGGGTAAATACACGTATAAGAATACACATAAGAAAATGAGGAGAAAGAGGGACGACAAGCTTTTGGTTGGAGAAATAAGGTGGATTCAAGACGAAGAAGTGGCATTAGAAGAGAGAAAGAGGAAGGAGAAAGTTTTTCAAGAATCCTTTCCACCTATCTAAATGCAAATGCGTCTCTCTGTGTCTCACTTTCTTTCTCTCTATCTCTCTCTCGTATGTGCCTGTGTCTGCCTTTCTCTTGGCACAGCACATACGTATACACATAATCGTACATAGGCTGCTAGCTACTATACTCTCTCTCTTATTCTAAACCTGAATATGTAAACGGATATATGTACGTGCGGCTTGGCTTGGCTTGCTTTGCCTTCCTTGTCTCTTCCTTCCTTAGTTTCATGTATGTATACAGAACTCTATCCTCTGATGCTACTGCGGAGGAGAAATTTCTCTGGGAAACGAAGGAACGGACTCAAGTTTGCCGTGTAAATTCGCATTCATTTGAAAGCAAGAGCAAAGACGTAGGCTTCAAATAATACTTGTGCTTTTTGTGTGTATACACGGTGTTCATGTGATATTTTCTTATTCTCCCTTCTCTTATATGAAGACGAAGAATAAGAAGACGAAGATGATGATCATGATACTGATGATGGCGGGGTTAAATGATGACTATGACATGAATATATTCAAATGGAGATGACAAAAGAGAAAATTCTTAAGTTCTTCCACTTTCACAATTACTTTTTGTGCATCTGTTTGAAGGACCGTCTTTCCTCCTTGTGCTTTTTCTTCTTTATTGTTTCTGTTTCCCCCGTCGTCATCAAGGTTCCATTTTTAGAGCTTTAGGAAAATCCGGCCATTTTCATTTTATCAACGTTTTCCCTGTTTCGCAAATAAGGTATGGGTTTGTGTGTTTGTACAGATATGTAGCATCAATCAATAATGATATGATGAGGATAATTAATAGTTAATAACTTTTATACATAAATTATAACAATAATACACTCCTTCTATACTGCAACAATAGCTCATAGTTTGAACTCATGAAAAAAGCATCATGCTGTAAAAAATTGATCAGCCATCAGTTATCCTCATGTTCTCCATGTAATTTAATGTATTAGGTATACGTCCCATCTATGCTCTATACGTGATTTATTATACAAGCTATGATTTGTTGTAAACGTTATTACTACTAATAATAATAATAATAATACAAAACGCTGCTTGTTTTTACCATGGATTGTTGTATAATAAGTCGGTTGGCCCTGGACATTTTATTGCTCTATATTTATGGTGCAAGTAAACATCATCTATGCACGTAAGATGTAGCAAGAGCAGCGTTATACTCTATAAAACGTATGGGATAGTTATACTTACATACGAACACGTATATTATGTATTATGTGTGTCATACAGATTTGTACTTTTTTTAGTACCTATGTAAACACATCCCCCATAATTGCATGGAATGAGCAGGAAGTACGATGTAAAAATACATGCAAATTATTGTGAAATAATATACAATAATAATAAATAATAATAATGATAATATAGATGAGATGAAAACAAATGTGGAAATATTATTATTGTTATATCGGAGTGTATGTATAGAACAGCGACTCATGGACTGTGTTATTACGGTTATTACAATTTCGCTGTAAACAGAATCAAGAGCAGGTGAGTGTAAATGTGTGTACTTGTGCTTGAGTGTTTGTGTTTGTTGTGTATAGCTTAAATCAAAGTACACATGCACAAAATGCATATGGCCACACCATACAATAATATGTACACACTATGCACACAACTGTTGTCAAGTCTTCGTGCCCTGTGTAGATAAAGGTGGAAAGAGAGTGTGTGTTGAACCATTTGCTTTTTACTAGAAATGTGAGTAGGCGAATGATTTTAAAGAAGGAAGCTCAGAAACCAACCCACATTCCTCCAGAAGAAAAGCAAGAAAATATTACACTACGTATACGCATAATACACACATTTCCTCACATACACACACATATATATATGTATATATATAGAAGTAAAATCCTCACCAATTTTCATTCCAGTTTGTTTTTCAAAACGTGAATGTGAATATTGGTGATGAAAGTGTGTTGAAAATTGAGGAGACCAAATTAAAAAATTTAGTCACCCTTTAAACTAGTAACTGAGAAAGGAGGAGAGAAATACGAGAAACAAAAAAAAACATTTATTTAAAATTTATACTTACATATAATTTTACTTTATTTTATCTCCTCAGACCCAATACCTTATTGCCACATTGATGAACATTGGCCATCTAGATAGATAGAATAAGCCAGTAACCAAGAGCAAAGAGTTTATGTTTTTGGGTTGGTTTTGGCTAGAATTTTTTTCCTCTCCTTCTCTATGTTCTTTATTCTTTTCGTCTTTTATTTTCTTTCCTTCTCCTTGTGTTTGGCGTGATGGTGAGTTTTGTGTGGATACATTACATACATACATATAGAATGGAAATAAAGTTCTTAAATGGAAAGAAGTCCTTCTTCTTCTTATTTTCCTTTTCTTTCCATCGTAATCGAGGAGAAGCCGAGAGAAAGAGAGAGAGAGAGGATAGAGAGAATAAGGGAAGAGAACAACTTTCTGGCTTCAGTGTTTCCACGTGTTTCCAGATTGTATGTCACATTGAATGTTGAATGGGTCCAAGTTAAAAACTGTGTTGGTTGCTTGCTTGCCTGCTTGTTGGTGTATGTATGTATGTACGTATGTACATCAGCCTTAGACTGGGAGAGAAGAAGAATGGAGGAGAATCGTCTAAGCTGACGCGTATAGTATAAGAGTAAGAGTTAAAGCCAAAGCTGAGGGTCCCCCTTTTCTCTCCCATTCTCCCATTCTCTCTCTCTCTCTCTTCTCTCGTCTCTTCATCCTAACCTCATCCTCTTATATATTGATTTCATATGGCACTCACTCCACTGCTCTCTTGTATATTCTATTCTTCCCTACACACAGAGCCGCTCTTGCTCTCTGTCTCTGTGAGTCAGTCGATCCTCTTGCCTCTCAGCTCAACTCAACTCAACTCAGCTTGCTACTATCAAATGTTTCCGTTTCGTGTGCTCCTCATTCTCAGTCAGTTGTTCAGTTGAGTTTAGTTTAGTGTGGTTCAGGCAGTTCAGGCGGTCTCAGCCACCGTTCAATTTCCAACTTCTCCATTTCTCCTTCCCTTCTCTGTCTCTTTACTCTTCCTCCTCCTCCTCTTCTAAAAAGGTATTATAAAGCTACATCTAATGGTCACCCAAAGCATTCGTTCACTTCCTCCGTTTGTTCCTTTCCCTGTTTGATGAATATGCTAATAGGAGTGAGTGAGTAAGTGAGTGTATGTATGTGTGTGCGTGTGTGTTTTTCCCTGTGTATTTACAGGGCTTTCATTTTATTACGATTGCTTTTTTTACATATTATTCATTGGGCAGACACATTACGCACATGTTATACATATTGCACTTGACTATATATATCGTACCGTATACCTATACGGACACAATGCATATAGATGTTTGACATATTTGTCGTCATCAATGACTAAGAGAAAAGATAGGGGCCTTTTTTTCTACACTCTATACCGATATAGCGATATATATGTATATAGATGGATAGATAGACATTAAAGGGGAGACCCTTCCTTCCTCATCCCTTGCCTTTGCTATACTATATACTTTACAGATATACGTATTTGATTGGCACAGGGGAAACATCGCGCAAGAACACAAGAAGGAACTATACTGATATTTTCCTAAATATTAAATTGTAGTGACTGCAGAACGTTTTGCTGCGTATTTTTGTCAACTTCCATTTGTTTTGTCAGAGTCCATAAGTATACATGCAGATACTTGTGAGAGAAGATTTCCCCCCTTTGCATTCTAACTACATATTATGTACATGTATGTATACATGTAATTAAGGGAGTAAAAAACGTTTATAACGTTTCCATCACATCACATCGTTTTATGCTTCACTCAGGGATCCACGTATGACGTATAAAATTAAATATGTAATGTATTCATAGTACAAAATACAAAGCAAGTAGTTAGATAATAGATAGTAGGTGTTCATATAATTTTGTGTGGAACATTAAATAATTTTATTATTGGCGAATTTTTATGAGAGGATTTTTAATTTTAACTACACCGTGTACCGTACATAGATGTATAGATGCCGGTGTGTGTAAAATTAATTAATATTGTATAGTTTGAATTTTAATTGATCACACGGGGACTGAAGGCTAATTATATTCATGGTGATGGGTAACGTGTACCATAATATATTATGATAATAGAAAATGTGTAAAATGTACATATAATGTGTGGTCGGAATCAATATTCAATTATATTCATTGAAATCAAGTATACAAATAAACCTTTTTCATTTCTCTATTTCCCTTTGGCCCGTTTCTTGAGAGTATACATGAATACAATAAAATTACAGACATTAGAAATAAATAAATAAATGAACATGTCTTCCCACCGTACTCTACTGTTTTGACACGGGCCTCGCGATGTAAATGTGGATAATCTATTAGGTTTAGTTTAGTCAACTGGGACTGGAACTGGGAGGCGAGGCAAGTCAAGGCAAAGCAAAGCAAAGGAACGTAGAGGCAAAAGGCGAGTAATTTGTTGAATATTGTGTATTGTGGATTCAAGATTGGCCCTCGATCCACGAAATGCAATTTAAAGGCCTTTTGCCTCTCCTCAGCTTCAACTTGATGCATATTGTGTAGACGTACGAATGCTACTCGCTACATACACTGTGTATATATTTATATGCGCCAGACATGGATATGCATATAAAGAGGATGCACTGTGCTCACTCACTGTGGATGGCTTACCCCAGTTCCATGAAGAAATGAAGGAGCTCCATTTGAAGGAGTCATTTATACACGTATTAGCCAGACACCGATATGGTATGATAGGATATGAACCACATTATTATGCAGCTATCTATACATACATACATACAGCGTACGGCGTTAGGCACACATACATATATAATGTATGGATAGAGGGAAGCGTCAGGAAACAGTAAGTGAAACGATAAGTGTTGTACACCAGAAGTTATAATATGTATATGTATGGAGTATGGGATGTACATATAGTATTTATGTATTATATTATCCTTATTATTATTGTTGTTACAACAAGTAGAAAACACAGCCTTGTGTGTGTTTGTACATTTATAAAGATTTTCTGTTGGCAGTTGGCAGGAGCCGGTGACTCTCTATCTCTTTTCTCTCTCATTCTCTTTTAAGCCATGGATGACTTAAACACACAGATATAAGTACATAACATGTATGCATGGTATACGTATATATACACCTTCAATATTTTATTCTAAATATCCGAGGAGGCGAGAAGGAAAGAGAGAAAAAGAGAGTCCTTCAAAAAAGGAAGGTGTAGAAGTTCACAGTGTGTGTGCACCCCCAGGATTAACCAATAAGTAGCCTTTTAATAATATAAAGGCATTTTGAAATAATAACAAGAATAACTGGAACTCGATTTTCTCTCCATCTATTTGTACTTGTGTGCACATCACCATGTTGGAGAGTTGCAGTCATAATCGACTGGAAAATGTTTAAACTAATTTTCTCCTGTGCTTTTATATCATATTATTAACGTCATATTACTATAATCAATGTCAATATATCACGGAGGCGAGTGCCTTCATTTTTGAAAGTTGGAAGCGCGCGTGGAGCACATTCTGCACATTAGTTATTGGTAAATATTTCTGTAGACATATATATTTCTTTTATATGTATAGCTATTAGCTAATGCATTTCAGTATACACCTATATTTATTGAGGCGGAATGTGCATATTATGTATCTATGGATAAGTTGAAGGTATATCTATTCTATATAGACACGCAAATAACTAATAAGCTTTCATTTTTTATCGGATTCATTGTGGAGAAAGAGCAGAGGAGGAAGAAAGGGAGGAGGAGAAGGGGGATGATACTTGACAGGAATGAAAAAGATCGGAAGAG
>JAQIVE010004071.1:0-15273 GCA_034698285.1 Sminthurinus bimaculatus | reverse complement strand
TATTCTTATTATTATTATTATTATTAACTATTGCCAGCTTTAAGAAGCAAGCAAGAAACTCTCCGAATATACATTATATTATACATACATAATTATCACATTATAACAACTTTCATTGCGTTCTAAGTCTTTGACAATACAAGATTCAATTTTTTTTAATTTCATTCAACTCATAGCGGAGGAGTGGTTGTAACGTAAGTTTATTTTTCATCATCGTAATAATAATATTGTCATTTTTATTGTATTCTTTCTATTTCGCCTATAACTTGTTCTGGTAACTGCGAACTGGTAACTTTATAATAGTATAGTGAATTATGTCATAATGTGTAAGTAAACATAAGTGCAAAAAATGGAGGCAAAAGCTTAATACAATAACATTATACTCTTAAATTAAACACCACTGTACTGATAACCAGTTGTTGTGTTTAATTTAAGAGTATTTAAAACGTTTTTTTCTTTGCATTCTTTATAATATGCATACAAAAAAAGTATTTTCGTATTTTACTAGTAATTTGCAGTATGAATCATACCGTTATCATACCGTATGATTATGGTATTTAGTATTATAAGAGGAGTCAAACGATTGAAAGGGATTTTTTTTTGTGTTTTTGGAGTTTGAGCACATATTTGTATAATTTGTAAATAATATTTTTCAATAATATATTATTATTATTATTATAGACAGTCAAGCTGGTTAGATACAGGGAGAGGAAATCAAGCTGACGAAAACTTACTCGGGCAACTGACCCATAGAATCTACACAGGTCGACTTTAACTACATCATCATTATCAACATCATAGTCAAAGAATGGTCATTTCCAGAGGCCTGAATGAACCCGCTGTGGTTCCACATAGTCACAGCCCCACGGCTGAGAACAACTTAAATGTTAATAACAACAACAATAACAATAGTCCCTCATCAAATGTTTACCTGGTGGGACTCGAGTTTGTTCGACAGTATTACACCGTGATGAATCAAGGACCACTCTACCTGCATCGATTCTATTCCGAGGACTCGTCTTTTGTTCATGGGGTATCAGCTCGGGACTCGAAAGTTGTCTATGGTCAACAGGAAATTCATAAGAGAATCCAATCTCTGAATTTTCGCAACTGTCATGCAAAGATCCGACAGGTACGTTAATAAATAATACGTTAATCATAACATGTAACACAGACATATTATTTAAAATTTAGTATTATTAGCTTAGTGGATCATAATATCTATTATTTCATTTCTTATTACAATTATTATGCAAAGAAAATAATAGATAGGAAAAAAAATGACCATAATAGGTATAATATGCATTTTATTATTACGCATTAGTTATTTTTTGTAGAAATAATAATTATTATAGAAATAATAGTATTATTGTTTTGGAATTTACGAGAGAGAATGAGAGACAAGGAAGCATTTGCTACTGTCATTTTATGCAAATTCGGTATATATTTCTCTTACCTCTTACTCTGGTTTTATGGAATATATATTATATATTGCCTATGAAAATTGTGGTCGTATTACATCTTCTAGTCCTTATCTTATCTCTCCTTATCATCTTACTCATTTGTTAGTCAGAGTCATGCCATGTATAAGGGTAAATTATTATTATTCATTAGTTGAACGAAGAATGTCTCTAGTCATAACTATAGAGTTTAAATTACTATAATATTATTATAGTACATTGGTAGTTATTGTTTGAGAGGACTGCTTTTTTTACATTACGATTTGCGTTTTCTGCATTAAAAAAAGAAAAAATGTAGTATAATAGATGTGTATTATGGAACGTTTTGGATACATTCTTCGACTAGTTGCAAAATATATCCGATGTATTTAATAACAGAATAAGATTAAAAAATAAAGTCCTTATCACAATAAGAAGCGTTGTATTAGATATAATACATTGCGCCTAGGTTATATAGTTTAGCATGTATGCATAAATATAATACATAAAACATTGTGATTATAAAAATTTTAATAACTTTTTACAATTTCTTCTATTCATTATTATTTTTTAATGATGTAACATAGGTTGACTCTCATGAAACGTTGGGCGATGGAGTTGTCATTCAAGTAACTGGGGAGTTGTCAAACAATGGACAACCAATGCGACGATTCATGCAAACTTTCGTCTTGGCTCCACAATCTCCCAAGCGATACTACGTCCGAAATGATATTTTTCATTATCAGGTTTGTCTTCACTACATAAAAATGTATATAGTTTAACTTTATCTATAGGTATATAATTGAGTATTTACATGATTTAACGCACATTGCAACGCCCAGAACCACTTTTAATAATAATATCACATAATATTACATACAATTTGTTATTGTATCTAAAAAAAGAATGAACAATAAAAAATGGTTAAAAACTCTATAGGATGAGGTTTTCTGTGACGAAGACGTGCAATCGAGTCCACCAGTTGAAGCGAATTTGGATCAGGAGGAACCGGAGGAGAATGAAAAGCAACCATCGGAAGTAAAAATTACTGTCCCACCAACTGTAGCAAGTCCTCCATTAACATCTGTGGCTGCTAAACCAGCTCCCATGGTGGACATTAGAGGTTTAACTAACAAAAATGCAAGTGGGAATCAGCAACCCTCCCCAGCACTTGTAAATGATGTTGCAACTTCTGTGACAACGGCAACAACTACTGCTATCATCAACAACAGTAATGTTAAAAGCACGGAAGTGGGAGGACAAGGAAAGTTTACAGGCGGCAACAATACTGCCAGCTCAGAAGTTATAACAACAGTTTCTGCCACCTTACCTCCACCCCCAGCAACAACAACAACTAATCAAGTGGCAGCATCAACAACATCAGCTGCTGCTGCTGCTACAACAACTACGCCAGCAGCAGTCGCTGGCGCCGGAGGTGATGATGGAGTCAATGTTGTTTCTATCAATCGAGTTCTTGAAGAAGAAGTTACAGTTGTTGCATCATCTGGTAGTGGGCCCAAAACCTATGCCAATTTGTTCAAGAGTAGCTCAGCTTCTTCAGCTGCATCTACTCCTTCAGCTCCACAACAAGCTCCAGTATCCAAAAGTGGTGCTAACAGTGGATCTGGAGGAAGTCCTGGAAGCAACGTGGTAAGCGTTTTATAGTTTTTACATTTTAAAGCCTCTTCTTGTTTTGTATATTGGCTTAAACCAAATGTATCTATAATTTTCTAAACTTATTTTTTTTCAAAATAGACTGTAAATGTCAACGAAGGTGTGTCATCCCCTCCTCAAGTTTCCCCTCAACCATCGGCTGTAAATAATCAGAGGCAAAATGACAAAGCATTGCCTCCAAGGAATCCACGGGGACCTGCTGCAGGTGGTTTTAGGGATAGAGATAATAACCGCGGTGATCGAGACAGTAGGGATAGAAATGAAAGAACTGAACGGCGAAGTGAGCGCGATCGTTTGTCATCACGATCTAGTAATGCTCTGAATGATAATACTGACACTGGGAGCCAAGACGGTGACCGTAGAAGACCTGTCAATTCCTATTCGGATGCTCATCAGCTCTTTGTAGGAAATTTGCCTCATACCGTGACGGCCGCCGAGATTAGGGTTAGTTTTGATAAATAATATTTAACAGATCTGATTGATATGAAACATGAACACTCTATAAAATGTCTATTATGAGCATAATATTCTATGTTCTATATTATTATACTAATATACAATTTTAAATTTTCCTTACTTTTTAGGAAATATTTTCTGAGTTCGGAGAAGTTGCAGATATTAAGATTCAAAAGCCAGTACCAAAGTCATCTGGTCCAAAAGTACCCTATTTTGCCTTTGTTGTTTTTGAAGAAACTTCTTCTGCCCAAGCAGCCCTGAAAAAAGTATGTTGTTATACTCAATTGTCATTTAGCTTTTTCAGGAAATAGGTTGTATGTAAAATATTATAAGTCATAAGCTATAAATTATGAATCATAATTGAATTTCCTCAAGGGAAAACCTGAATCTCATGCGTTATTGCGATTGAGATTCCGTGGTTTTACTTTTTTCCCCAGGACAATTCAACTCATTAATGAAAACAGTATTATAATGTTTTGAGGTTTATTTTATGATATTGATGACATTAATCTATTTGTACTTCAAAATTGTAGACTAAAATCTCTATGAAAATGCCCGAGGGTGTTGACCGCCGCTTGAATGTGGAAGAAAAGAGGAGCCGTCTTAACATGGGAAGTTCTGGTGGAAGCGGTGGTTACTTTAACAGAGGGGACAATGCTGCTAATTCGGGACACTCGGCATCCAATAACGCCGGAAATAACAGCTCTGGTGGAGGTCACGGCGGACGGGGTAATTATGGCAGTTCGTATAATAACGATCAGCAACAAAGACCCCCATCTCAACCTCACGGTACCCGCACCTATTCATCTTCTGGTAACAATGCTCCGTCTCAGTCAAACAGGTTAGTTTTATGCAAGTTTCATTATGTGTATCATCAAAATGGGATGATTATTATGTCAATGATAAAATAATATTTTGGCCCTCCTATTCCCCTTCTAACAGTACTAGGACCTTCTCTAATTCATCAAACACTTATCGTGGATCGAACCGTGGAGGTAACGATTCCGGACGCCCAGGTCGTGGAGGAGGATCTTCAGGACATAATAGTGGTAGTAATAGTACTGGAAATTTTCAAGGGGGGAGAACGTCACCGAGCAGAAACAATTACAATAATAATACTAAACGTTAGTCTACGCTGCGTACTTAGGATGAAATTTGTGTAACTGAATGTATGTGTCGTCTCCTCATACACATTTAATGTTTTAGGTAAGCAAAAACAAATTTTGTTTCTTTTTCTCTCAGTCTTCGTTCAATCATTATATTATGACATGCATACACAATATATTTCATATAATATATATAATATAGGTAATATATACACGTGTATATATTTATGTAATATATTATCATAAATGTATAAAATGTCTTAAAGTAGAAATAATATGAAAAGGAAACCACCTGTAATACACAAAAATAAGTTAAAATACTGTTATAATATTTTGATATTATGGGGCAAAGTTGTTATTATAGTATCATTATATAGCTTACTACTTCAGAAAAAGGAAAAAAAGTACAGGATGGTATGTACATTTATACAGATTTATAAAAACAGTTTTTAGATGAATGGGTCGTTTCGTAGAGTATCATTAAAATTATTTTCTATCTCATTTTTCTTTTAGTTGAAAAATAAATTTGAATCATTTCAAGTCTAAAATTCTAAGTAGCCATAAAAGTAACTACTTGCACACACAAAAAAGTAATTATGTATAATCGATCTGTAACTTTAGGATAATATACTTTTTAGGAATTCGGTCATAAATTATAAATGTTAAATTTATGTAAAATGAATGAGGCGGATGTATTCCGTAAGCAGAAATATTACCGAAAGATTGCGTAGTATTTTTAAACTTCGTTCGTACAAGTTAGCAATTATCTGAAATTATTGATGAATATTAAATATGAATACCTATTAATATTATAACTTGTTATTATTATCAATTTCGTTTCTTATATTAAAGTAGGTTAGAATTAAATGTAAGAGTAAGTGACAAAACTAGGGAAATGTTGAGGATTTAACTTGGTATTAGCACTGTTAAACAATTTTACAATTGTATCGATGAAAAGTACATGCACCATATACTGCAATTCGTCATCAACTAGTTTACCGTGTGTTCCTCCGTTGTAACATTAAATAATAATAATAAAACTACTGTAGGTAATATTATTATTTAAGATGAAATGAAGTTTATTATGGTATTTTTGGTATTTAATGTATTAGTTCTCAATATTATATGTAGATGGTTCAAATGTATGCGAATGGTTCAACAGCTATTTGTTCGAACGGTCGAACAAAAAAATCTTTTTAACAGAAATATTTTGTATCTATGCAATGATTCCGCTTCGTATAATGTACTTATTAGTATGTATTGCTCACTGCATGGAAAGAATTAGTGTGTAGTAGATCTAAAATGTAAAAGGTACATCTTGTTTCTTGTTAAACAGTTATAAACATGCTTTTTGTTCGATTTTCGCATACCAAGCTGTGACAGTTATTTTGGAAGCTGTATGTTTGGTATTTAATATTAGTAATGTGTGAGCTTGGAAAAAGTTCATTGGTCTTTAAATGCACACTCGAATCTAGAATGAGAATTACTTCGAAAAGATGTAACATGGTGTGGAAAACTTTATATACAGAGACTTCTGCTGAATGATTGTTATAGTTTTTTTTTTGGATTAGATCCTTAGATTTCAAGAAGTGACTATTATTTCAAGCATTAAATTTTAGCGTGTGTCATATTAATGTCATATATAAACAAAAATATAAATGTTGGGTACCTGTTTGAAACCAAAAGCTATGTTGAGCTGTAGTTCTACATTCTACATGTTTTTTACCCTTCCCTTGCTGCTATCTTTAACTTGGCGAAAAGTCATGTTGTTTAAACATTGAACTTTTTATAATTTTGAAGTTAATTGTTCTAATAATATTCACTGTTCGATACTCAGTTAGTGTGCAATTCGCTGTAGAAAATGAATACATTAAACTATGTATTGTTCATCACTAGGTTTATTTATCAACCAGGAGCCCTAAAATGTATTATTATGATTTTTTCTCGTCTAAAACGATTACTGGTAATAAAAAGATTGAACACAGAACAACTACTGTTATGGCAAATGTCAAACAATGCAGTAAAAGGGTAATGTAATGATGATCTTATGGCTACATTGATATCCAATTAAAAAACAAATAGAAGAAACTCAAAACTGTTTAAAACAAATCATAAGAGCGTGCTTTGTAAATATTATAACATATAAAATTTCAGTAACAATGATACCTAATATAGTTTATTCTCAACTCGAGAATTCGGTAGAAACAAAATATTTAATATGACACCCGCGCAGTATGAATTAAATTAACACACGATTGTTTAACATTTTCGAGTTCAATCAGAATATTTGCAACTTGTAATGTCCGAACTTAGTTTTCTTTCCCGTTAGTAAATACTACATCATAACATTATAATGTACGTACATTCTTCTTTTTATCACATACCTGTGTAGTGTGTATTTCATGGTCGACTTATGATATAACTGAAAATATAAACTGTTGTTAGTCACATACAAACAATATACAATAATACGAAATTTGAGAGTCTGTATTTAACATTATATATAGGGCATACCAGTTTTGCCTTTTTTTTTCCTCTTTCCAATTAAATATACGTACATTAAAATTTAGGAGAAGATAAAAGATTATTTAAAAAATCATGTTATATCAACATAGTAAATAAGACATCTAGAGAGCTCACAAAACTTCTTTACTATAGTATACTTGTATATATTTACTAAATAGGAACTTAGGGATATGTGTATGTAGTATGTGTAATATGTATAAATATGAGGAACTCCAACGATAAAGAATTTTTTGTCCATTATTTCCGTGAAAATTAGAGGCAATTTCATTGTATAAAGTAGCCGTATAAAGTTTGCAAGAGGTCCTTTATCGTAGGAGCCTCTCATATACTACATATATGCGTTGTTTCCTGTGTTATATATAGTGTTATTAAAATGATTGAGTCCAAACAGTATGCCATGTTTTAATTTATGTAATTTACTAAAATTAAAAGTCGTCTGTCAGAGATTTTCAGTATTGAGTATATATGTATAATATGTGCTGAAAGATTTTTCCACATGATTTTAATCATTGTTTTCCTGTTTTACAAGCAAAAATGGTACCAGTACATATTTGGACGAAATCACAAGCTTCTGTATATCTGTAGCTGTAAAAAGGTATTTCACATTTGAAAAAGTGTGGACCTAATCAAAATTGTAAGAGATAAATAAGCAACATACGATTAGACTTTTGTATATTACCACAACCAAGCTGCCAACTATAAACTCTTCCTGCACGGTCAAACCTACACCTATATATGTATATATACAAATCTATGATAGCATTACGAAACGAATAATATTAAGGTTAAAAGGAACAGTGCTCTTTTATATAAAATGTTATATTAAAAACCATATCTTTGTATTCAATTTGAATATCCCCAGGGTAAAAATTCCAAATTTCTATAAGATTCGAGACTTTACTTTGGGGACATTCATTTCATCTAGAGTAGAAAATGTTTAAGGATGATGATTGATAATTGATAATAATCGCTAGTAATAACAACAGTATAAGGTATATAGTCTCTCTCTATACTATCTGTAAACCAAAGCTTATCGCCACTACAACCATATGTAAACCTTAGTTTTTAAAGTTTTTTTAGTGAAGCCCATGGTAAACCGGGCTTAAATCGAAATTTGTCATATTATGACAACACAAATATATCAGTCCAGGAACAGAATTAACTAAAAAATTTAGATTAAAAATAAGGGCTAAAAGGTTAAAGTTTTTTTAAAAAAGCTTAAAACACGGATCATGATAATATTATGTTATATTTCTATCTCATCAATTTACAATGAAGTACTCATGTATAGACTTGAAACTTTTAGTGCTTCAGTGTTTTCAAAGGATCATAATATTTATTGCAACGTTTATTTTATGAGCAGCACCGACCCAAATACTATTTAAATATAAACTATAAATGACCTTCTTTATAAATAAAATATTATATAATGTACACATATTATTATGCAAATCGGTGACTATAAAAACAGCAAAGTACTTAAAACATGCATACAAAGAACTAACAAAATAATTCTTAGCAGTTATAAGATAATTATATTTAAAAATAAAAATGTAGTAATAAAACATAACATTTATCATATAATATGACGTTATATGGTAATGTATAGGTAAAAGAGGGATCCCAGATCAGTGCCATTTAAAATGTACACTGTGCATACTACATTGCTGTTATTATATTTAAAAATATAGTTGCGAATGTAGTAGTATGTATCATGTACATAAATAGAAGACAAAAAAGTATTGTAGAGAAATTTCTTAATTGTTTGTCTTTATGTAGATTCGAAATATAATTGTTTTAAAGCGTTTTTTGTTCAAAGAGTATTATTGTTACAAACAAATCGTTATGATAGTTAAAACTGTACGTTGTACAGTGTAATCACAATTATTATAGTACATCATAAATAGCAGTAAATGGTTATCGTTAAACACCGAAAAAATATAAGTTTTTATTGCGTGATAGAATTATTTATGAAAATAAATTGAGAGGGGACATAAGCAAGTCTTACACGTCTAAAGTCGAATATAATAAATACATAGTAGGGTGTATTTTAATTTTTAAAACAAAACATAAAAATGGTGTGTCCATATTCTTTTTGTTTATTTTATTAGTTTTTACACACGCAAACAACTACATTTTTTTAACATCAATATTTTGTTTACTCTGGAAGTTTAAAATCGGTAATGTCATTTAATGTGAGTAATGACGGATATTATAATAATATAATATATTGGTTGAAGAATCAATTTATTAATATGTATTGTGCATTGTAACAACTATAATATAATGTCCATAGATTCTAGTTGGAGATTGGTCATGGTTGTAGGGCGTTCTAAAATTGAGTTTTCGATATTAAAAAAATACTGTAAAGAGAGCGAAAAAGAAAATATATTATACATAGTAATACGATTAGGTATTAAAATGAATGAACAAATGTCCTCCATTTGTTGCGAAATTGAGTCTTTTGGTTAGCTTTTACCTTAAATCTTATCAATTGTAGCGTGATTGAGAAACAACTACCAATTTTCATAAAATAGTGAAACATGAGTACATGTATAGTCTAGCACACGTAACATTAAATGCTGAATTAGTAGTTGTTTCTATCTACCCAATATGCTTAAAATTACGAAATAATGTACTATGATAAATAATGGATAAACTTTAATGAAGTCCTGTTATTGCTTTACTCCTCTGTTATACTTGGAATTCCCAATTGTAATATTATAATTTGTTTAATAATTAATAAGTACAATGTGAAGTAACGTTTTGACATTGCTGCATCATCTATGCATATACAGACCACCTCAAAGAAATTTTTGAAAATAAAAATAATTTACTGAAAGTGAAAATGAGAATAAAATCCAACTTGTTTGTGTGCTGGCTGTGATACTACTGTATAGCTAAAATAATAAGTAAATGTAAAAGATAAATTATTATTATTAATATTATTATTACAGTACGTCTTAAAAATATAAGGTATCCGTGTATGCATTAATGAGAGGCAGCAAAATGTCGAAATGAGAGAAGGAATTACATGTTATCAGTTTTTGTAGTTGGGGACATAAAGTAAAAAACAGAAGAAAAGCACAGGAATTGGTTAACGTGCATCCATGATTTATTCTCGATACAACGTTATAATTTATAATGTAATGTTATAAGTTATTGATATACATCATATTATTCACTATTATAATATTATTTGTTTTGTTATGATGAGAATGAGATATGATTGTCCTTGCTATTGTCGTCGTGATGATATTGTTTTAACAGTATAAATTTTGTTGTACCTTTACTAGTCAGCTTTCGTGTATTACTTATGTGTATTTACTAAGTTTTTCCGGTACTGTATCGTGTACTCAGTTTAAAAAAATAATGCTGTTTATTACACATAATATAAACTTACATAAATAATACTAACAATTTAAAATCATTATTAGGTATTATAATATTACTATCTCTAATTCTACGAAAAAAGATACTATAAAATTATGCTAGAATTTGCTAAATTTGAGTGATTTTAGTATATCAATACATGGTGAATTGAAGAAGATTTGTTTTCTTTTGTTATCCGTTTCCTTTGTTCATCGCACGATTGACTGTATGTTCCAACAATGCCAAAAAAAATTGAGGGAAGAAAAAAAGAAAAAAATAGTGCTACATTAGGTAAACAATAAACAAAATACGTGGTTACTGTATATTACACATCATGTTGATTTAGTATATTTACATTTCGCCTTTTTAATTATAAAATCAGAGTGGTGAAGTAGCATGTTTTGTTATAATACATATTACACAATAATAAGGGAAAAGAGAGGGGTGAAAGAGAACTGACGATAAATAATGAGCATTTTTGCAAATAAAAATTAAAAAATAAAAAATGAAGAGGAAGGATTGTTTTTTAAAACGACAACTTAAGTTAATTATATAGATATTATTATTAAATACCAATGTTACTGTATTATTATGACATGAAGGATTATAATATTATATTGCGTAATAAATTTTAGAATATAAGCTATAATACAAAACGTAGTCTTATACCCCCGAGACTTGTAACTTTTAGTAGATATATTATATGCAACTTCCCTTTGTACATGAATAATAATACATCAAGAGGGAAATGTCAAAAACATAATATGGCATTTTTTCACCCCTATGTTATGGATTTGCGATTTTTTCCCCAATGTCCGAAATAAGAATATGTTAACGAAAACGAAATGTTAAAATGTAGGACACATCAACATCATGCTTTATTGCATGAACAGGGTAGAAGTTTTCACACTCAATTTTTATATATTATTATTATAAATATCAGAGACAAAATGTATAAGAAAGTGAATCCAAGATCGACCCCTCGTTTAATACTATAAATACGCTGTCCCCAAAAATTTGACTTTCCCTTTGTATTGTTATGAATGAGTATAAATAAAAGAAGGAAACTCGCTGTTAAATTTTTATTACAAGTCCGCATGTAGGAAACGACACAATTTACTCGAACTTCATAAAAGAAGATGGCTAAAGAACAAAACCTTCTACTGTTGTGTGATTAGAGTAACTTCATCAGTAGCTAAATGTATATTATGTATTAGTGATTTATATCGCGTCGCGTTCTTTTTTTGTTTAACACTGTCGATTGTAAAGTAATTTCAGAACTACGAGCTTGCAATTTTGACGAGAATGCTAATCTATTATATATATGTAGATGCAATCGTATCGAAATGGCAAGCTCGCAAATCAGGTGTCATTTTATAATCGACAGTAATAACAAGTAGCAGTAGATGTTATTATAATAAACATGATAATAAATTTGAATTTAACATGTATAATATAAGAAGTATAGTGTCTAAAGAAAGAGTGTGAAATGTAGGTACAAGAAAGGATATTCTAAAGCGTTATAATATTATAAATACTAATATCCATGCGAAATCTTGTCACTAAATAATGTAGAATATTATACATCTAATTATTACATATGACATATTATATAATACGCCTCAGAATACCAGTTTAAGAATAAAATTTTTCAATATTTTCACATGAAAAAAGTTTATTCTTGTGAATATAACCCTTATTTTGATGGGCCCTTAAACTAAACTATATTATGAATATAATATAATATTATACAATAATACTACACAAAGTACTAGTTAAAGAAATTTTTGTTTTGTTTCTTTTCGTTGAAAGGTAATAAAATTATTATTATTATATATTCATATAATATATTGTATGTGTAAAAAAGAAGACTAATCTTAAGACTTTTGATTATTACTAATGTTATCATTGTTATTAATTATATGTATGATGTATGTTACACCACTATTGAGATGTTATTATTGTTATATTCATTGGTTTTACTTTATTCTTAAAGCTACAAGATTTTTTTAAAATTCGAACGAAGCAAAATGTATGTTATTCCTTCTATCCACGGTATGCGTTGACGTTATCAAAAGGTATAAGCAAAACAACAACTATAGGTTTACGTTAGAACTAATGGCTAATGCTAGAATACGTAATGCATAAATAGATTACTGTAAGTTTTTGTTTGTTTGTTTCAACTACATGCATACAGATATTAAGAAAAGAAGTTAAACTGATTGTTAGAATAAAAGTTATTTAAAAGTGAGGATAAAAAGGATAAGTATGAGTTTATGTAGGTTTAGCGTGAAAGGATATATATTATACATAATCTTAACAATAAACATTATCATTAATGGTTATAATACTAAAATTCCGCATTTCCCTCATAGAAATAGTTTTAGTAATAATGAATTAATGATACATGATCTTAATAATAATGATAGTGACCATCGTATTTCTCAACAAAACTGTTTGCTGGTAAAAATGATGATGACTAGTTGACTTATTCTGTATCATGGTTGTCAATTTATCATAAATACGTTGTATTGGTAGCTTCGTTATATTATCGTAATCGGAAATAAAAACACAATAAGGGAAACATATTATTATTATGGAATGTATGATATATCTTACAATCACATGAGGTTTGAAAAAAACGATACAAAAAAGAGTATAATACTAAGAGAATAGAAGGAATAATAGAAAGAGAAAGAACAACAACTAAATATTGTATGTACATTCGAGCCTAGAGTGTACTATAAGTTTATTGCAGAAAGCTACAGAGTAATAAATATATATTATATTGACATTTAAAAATGATAACCTACTATAATTATAAGTAAATAAAAAAATGAATTTTTTATCACTATTAAATTTAATAAGTAAAATTAGTAATAAATAATTATGTAAACAAAATCTTGAAAGAATTAAAGCAAGGAGAAAGGACAAGTGGAGAGTTGGAAAAATAATGCGAGGGGATTGACTGTCGCACCTTGAATAAATTTCTCCTTTTCTTATGCCTTTCTCCATCCATTAGCCTGGAGATTGGAGATAGTATGTACTTCATACTATGTAGTGAGAAAATTGGAAATTTATTTCTCGTCTGACGATATATTATATAACTATACATAAATACAGTGAGGGAAAGATATAAAATTATATTATAAACTATTGTAATTTCCTTTGCTGCAGATTTTATAACGAATCATATTCTAGCTGGTAATGTGAAAAAAGAAGAACTTTGTTCAGGATGATAATAATAATAAACACCCATCTCCACTTCTCTCGATAAGGAATATATTTTCGTATTACCTCGAATGAAAAGTCTTGGAGGGAGGAAGCATATTAGCCTCTTTAAGACTTTTAGAAGAAGCACGAAAATATATTGTTCATCTCCCATAACATCGTGGGTAATGGAAGTGGAAAATTGTTAAATTTTTGGCGATCCTAAAATATTATAATAATATAAAATTTGTCGACTTACAAATATACAACAATGCCCAGCTAAATGAAAATTTTTTTACAAAAACATACTACGTAAAGACAATGGAATATTATTATAATAAATTGTGCTACAAATATAAACAACACGAAAAATTACACTAGTATGTTAAGTAGTTAAAATGTATTTTTATTTAATGTGTATTCAAACAAGTCAGAGCTGTAAAATCAATACTATAACTATTCAATTTTAGTTCAAACAAGTAATGATAATATTAGAAACTACAATGTTATTTCTTATTTCATAGATTTGTTTTGTTGTTTTTAAGTATATTATTAGTATACATATTAATGTTTCTTCCGCGTAAAAGGTAATAATATAATTGCCAGATACATTTTTAAAAGGGAAGGAAAGAGTGATGGAAAATCATAAAAAGAATAGGCAAAATGGTTGGTTTTTTGTCAGTGATTATAAATAGCAGGCGTAAAGGAAAGCAAAAAAGAAAACAAACTTAATTATTTTCTTTTGTTCTTTTTGTTTCATTTTTTTCAGTCTCCAGCCTTCTCTTATATGGATCGCTAAAAGTAAATACATAAACAAAATAATCTTATACCCAATTATTATTATAATATACTTATAGCGTTATTTAACTGCTACTCCTGTTACTATTATTACTTTTTCTTGTTTTTTCTTCAAAGAAGGAAAACACTTTGTAAACTTATATGAATGAAATGTTATACAATATTATATTATTATACAACAATGAATTCGAGAGAAAAATGTTACATTACATTACAATTAAAAGAAATAATGTAATAATTATAGTATTAGTATTATATGTCCTTATTGTCTTTTTTCTGCTATTCATGACTAATTTACGTTATGCAGTTTTCTGTGAAAGTTATAAGATTATTAGTATCTTATGAATTATAATGAATTATGAATAACTTTAAATGTAATAATATTATTTATTGTTATTACTGTTATGAAAGTATACAATATTATTATCGAGGGGGAAAACAAACAAATAATGAACTTCAAAAAATCAGAAAAACGTATGATAAAATCTCGAGAGAAAAAAAAATGAAAAAAGAGGGATAAACTATTTACTAATAAATAATCAAATAAAATTTACTATGTATCAAATTAAAATACAAAATTTTTGTATACAAGTTACATTCGTATAACTTGTAAAAAAAAAGACGCAAAAAGAGAATAGGAAAAAAAAATGCGAAACCGGTTGAACCTTTTTTCGAATATGTTGCGAACTAGA